>CAUYTI010136105.1:0-12843 GCA_963575145.1 Galago senegalensis | reverse complement strand
GGAGATGGGTTTTTATGCCCTAATCCCCAGGCCCTGTTCCATGCTGACCAGGGATACCGGGTCATCAACAGAGTTGCCTTCCACAGAAGTCTGTCCACCTGCCTCTGGAGCTTAAAGGGAGCATATAGTTTGTGAAGGAGCTTACAGCTGTGGAATTTCACTCCACAGTTCACGCCACAGTAATTCCCTCAATTGACACAGAAAAATCCTTTGATAATATCCAGTATCCCTTCATGATTAGAATTCTTAAGAAAATAGACATAGAAGGGATGGACATTTCTTAAACTGATAGAGGCCATTTACAGCAAACCCACAGCCAATATCATATTTAATGATGTAAAATTGAAAACATTTCTACTCAGCTCAGAAATGAGGCAAGGATGCCAGCTTTCTCCACTGCTTTTTAACATAGTAATGGAAGTCTTAGCTATCTCAACCAGGCAAGAGTAGATGATCAAGGGTATCCAAATAGTGTCACAGGAGAAGAAACAAGCACTCTTCACTGATGAGAAGATCCAAAACCTGGAAAATTCTAGGGACTCAACTTCAAAACTGTTAGAAGTGATGAAGAAATAAAGCAACATCTCAGGATATGAAATCAATATTTGCAAGTTGGTAGCTTTTATGTATGCAAACAACAGTCAAGCTGAAGAAAACATTATAGACCCTATTCCTTTTACAATAGTGCCAAAGAAGATGATATATCTGGGAATTTACCTAACAAAGGATGTGAATTATCTCTATAAAAAGGACTTTGAATCTCTGAGAAAAGAAATAGCTGAATATGCTAACAAATGGAAAAATATACCATGGTCATGGCAGGGTAGAATCTACAGTGTTGAAATGTCCATACTACCCAAAGCAATCTATAGTTTTAATGTAATCCCTATTAAAGCACCTTTTATCATACTTAAAGAACTTGAGAAAATAGTACTTAATTTTAAATGGAATCAGAAAAAGCCTCTAATGGCAAGTACATTACTCAGAAATAAGAAGATATCAGGAGGTCTCACATTACAAATTTCAGGCTATACTATAAATTCATAGCGATCAAAAGAGCATGGTACTGGATCAAAAACAAAGCAGTAAATTTATGGTACAGAATAGAGAACCAGGAGGTAAACCCAGCTTCTTATCATCATTTGAACTTCAACAAGCCTATCAAAAATAGGAGGAATGACTCCCTATTTATTTAACAAGTAGTGCTGGGTAAACTTGTTGTGACCTGTAGAAGACTGAATCTGGACCCTTCCTTTCATCATTAACAAAATTTGACTCTCATGGGATAAAAGAATTAAACTTAATACATTCAACTCTAAAAATACTAGAAGAGAGTGCAGGGAAAACACTTGAAGAAATTGGCCCAGGGCAATATTTTATGAGAAAAAACCCAGACAATTGAAGCAACACCAAAAATCCTTTAAATGGGATATGATCAAACTCAAAAGCTTTTGCACAGCCAAGAGCACAGTAGGTAAAGCAAACAGAAAATCTTCACAATGGGAGAAGATTTTTGCAGGTTATACTTCTGACAGTGGTCTAGTAACTAGGATCTACAGAGAACTCTAATCTATAAGAAAAGAATAAATAACCCCATTAACATGTGGGCAAGAGACTTGAACTGAACCTTCTCAGATGAAGAAAGACGCAAGGCCTACAAACACAGGAAAAAATCTTCATCATCCTTAATCATCAGAGACATTAAAATCAAAACAACTTTTAATTATCATCAGAAGGGAACATTTCTACGCTATTGGTGGAAATGGAAGCTAATACGACCTTTTTGGAAAGAAGTTTGAAGAACAATAAAGGAAATAGAAGTAGACCTACCTGCAATCCTCTATTAGCTATACATTCAGATGATCAAAAATTATTTTACAACAAAGACATTTGCACCAAAATATTTATTGCAGCTCAATTCATATTAGCCAAGACATGGAAACAACCCAAGTGTCCAATGTTTCATGAATGGATTGACAAATTGTGGCCTAAGTATATCATGGAATAATATGCAGCCCTAAAAAAGATAGAGACTTCACAACTTTTATGTTTACCTGGATGGATCTGGAACATAGTCTTCTTAGTTAAGTATCTCAAGAAAAAAAAAAGTATCCAATGTACTCAATACTACTATGAAATCAATATAAAACCACCTAAACACTCATAAAAATGGAAAAACATAACTATAGTCCAGAAAGTAGAAGGTAAGAGGAGAGAGAGTGGAGGGGAGTATGAATATGAGAGAAGGGAGGGTATTTGAGGGACCTCATTTAATGTGCATGATGGAGTGGCACATTGCAAAACTATTAATAAATACATTTAATTGTGATGGATGTGTTAATTAGTTCAATGTAAACATTTCATATTGTATGTCAAAGCAGTACCCTGTACTAAAGAAGTGTAGCAATGTAAAAAGATATAATTTTATAAAAAATAATTACTTAAAAATAATAACAAAACAAAACCAACAAAATAAAGATGGTAACCTAGGGCAATGGCCATTGTGATTTCATCCATGGTGACCATGTGTGACTTCAGCCTGGAATTTCATGTGTCCCAGGCTTCTGGTCAAAGATACTCAATTGACTATTCAGATGGTGTCCTACAAGTTTTTGATCCAAGACATTTCTTAGCCCTCCATCCACAGGCAGAGAAGTGATCTCCCATTTTTGCCTTATTGATGACATTAATGGCTGAGATTTCAGTCACAAGTCTGACACAACAGTTGAGATTTTGTACAGCTGTGAGACTCAAGCTTCATTCTAGATGGTAAAACTGCATAGAGACACTTACATAGGAGGCTCTGTGTTACTTATCTTTTGAGACAGGGTTTAACCATGCCAATCTATGTAGAGTGCTGTGCCATCAAAGATCACGGAAACTTCCATCTCCTGGGCTAAGGTTATTGTTTTAGCTTAAACTCCCCAGTAGCTTGATGTAAAGGCACTTGCCTCAAGGCCTACCTATTTATTATTGTAGATTGGCTGGGACCATTTAAGAACTCACCATCCTCATGCTGAGCCTCCACTTCAGAAATCAAATGTGGGATAATTTCCAAACTAGATTTAGTAGACAGAGTTGGTTCTTCATTCCTCTCATCTTAGCAACTTGGGAAGCCCAGTCAGTTGGATTGTCTGAACATTTAAATTGGAGACCAACCTCAGCACTAGTGAGATACCCATCTGTGAAGAATAAAAAATGGCCAGATGTTATGCAGGCTCCTGACATGCCACCTGAGGAAATAGCTTGCTGAGAACACTTGAACTGTGCTGTGACCTATAATACCAGGATACTCTTCCAAATGCAATAAATAGACACTATCTCAATAAATAAACGGAGAAACTATTTGTATTGGAAAAACTCCTCACTTTTTTTTTATATAGAAGGAGACTTACTTTATTTACCACACTTAATAGAGTTCTATGGCATCTAAATATCACAGCAACTTCCAACTCCTGGGAGTAGGAGATTTTCTTCTCTCAGTCATTCAAGTAGCTGGGACTACAGATACATGCCAATACACCTGGCTATTATTGTTACTTTTGAACACAGATTTAGTATTCAAAATTTTCATACACATTAAATGTTAACTAGAAAAATTATTCTCTCATCGGGAATTATTTCTTACGTACTTTACTAGTCAAGATTTCAGATTTTACACAACTCTGACTCTTTTATATTTTAGATCATTTAGTCACTCTAAACTGCCCAAACTGAATTCTTGACTCAAGTCAGGTGCTTTTACGTACACTAAAATATTGAGATTATACACTCCACCAATTATGCTGCACTTTACAATCTAGGCCAGTATTCCCTTGGCCCACTCATTCCAACACCTTCCTTCCTTCCTTCATTTCTATATTTCCTTCATTATTTTTTGTAAGACTTACTCTCACTCTCTTCCCCAGGCTAGATTGTATATAATCTCAGCCTTGCACAAAACTACATCTAACTCTTCTCTTGAAATGATCCTGCTGTCTTTACCTCTGTAGTAGATGCAACTATAGATAAGGTATAAAACACTTGAATACCCTTTCCATTCAAGTAGCAACCCAGTGGCAGAATAGGGCTGAGGTTGTCTTTTTCTAGTTCAGCCTTGTCACTAACGCAGGAGCTCAGGGGATCTTCCCAATGTGGCTGCAAAACACATCAAATTATTGTAGTAATGCATGGGATGAGTCATTGATCTCTATTTATGAAATGGGCTTAGTTGAGGACTTTGAGGATGGTCCAATTTTCAGGCCTCAGTGACATATAGGGATTATATAAGGACTGTTTTACATATGTGTGGTGGGAGATCACCACACTATACATGGATCTATTTTAGCCTTATCAGGTTTCATTAATTATTGTGTACTATACATGTGATCCAAAAATACTCTTCAACATGCATTGTGGCCGAGAATCTAAAAGCTTATACACACCTAGCATGGAACTCAGGATTGATGGATAATTCAAGATAGGCTGATAATTCAAGATAGGCTGATAATAAATTTATCATCATAAATCAGGTAAGGATTACACTACAGGACACAGTGCCTCACTAGATTTTGATAGGGAAACTTCAGTAAGACACCTACCATTCAAAAAAAAAAAAACATATTCTAAAGAAAGAAATCAAACATCATGATAAGTAGAATAGGGGAGCAGCACCTGTGGCTCAAACAGTAGGGCACTGGGCCCATATACTGGAGGTGGTGGGTTCTAACCCTTCCCTGGGGAAAAAAAAAAAAAAACTCCAAAAAAAAAAGAAAGAAGGAAAGAAAAGTAGAACTGGGAACAGTGTGACATGCCATTTAGGCCTGTCAAATTATTGCCTGATAATTGGGTTCAAATTCTTATTCTGTAACATCCCAGGGCAACTAGTTATAAACCACACTCTTCCATATGATTAAAAATCAGTGACTTGAAAAGGAAAAGATGAGGGTTGAATCACTTGTCCATGGTTAGAAAACAACATATAGAAAGCAGGAAATAAGTGTAAAGATAAGACGCCATACATTTTTACAGTTTGAACACAACAACAAACTCAAACAGCAACTACTCATGCTTAGTAGGAGTAAGATTAAGCTTAAAGATGGTAACCCTAGGCAACACCTATTGTACTTTCATCCATGGTAAACATGTAGTGACTTCATCCTGGAATTTCATGGTATCCAGGTTTGTGGATAAATATACTCACTTGATTTTCCTGCTAACTTCAGGTGGTATCCTGCAAGTGTTTAAACCAGGACCTTTATTAGCCCTCCATCCACAGACAGAAAAGTGATCTCATTTTGTAATTTATTGATCACATTTATAGCTGAGATACTAGTCACTAGGCTGTTAGAACAGTTGAGATTTTGTCTAGCAATGAGACTCAGGCTGCATCCTAGATGGTAAAACTGCATACAGACACTTAATTAGGAAACTCTTTGTTCCTTTTTTTTCTTGTTTAGACAGAGTTTCATTTTGTCACTCTTGATAACATGCTGTGGCATCAGAGCTCCGAGAAGCCTCCATCTCCTGGGTTCAGATGATTTTTTTCCCCTTAGTTTCCCTAACAGGTAAAACTACAGGAAGCCGCCTCACTGCCCAGCAATTTTTTTTGCAGATTGGTAGGGACCATTTTTAAATTTACCACCTTCATGGTGAGTCACCACTTCAGACATCAAAGATGGGATATTTATAAAACTAGGTATTGTGGATAGGGTTGGTTTTTTATACTTCTTATCTTGGCAATTTGGGATGATCTGAGCTTCACTTCAAGAAACAAATTTTGCTAGGTACAGTTACCAAGACCAAAATTACAAGGGAATGGCAGTAGGCAGAAGGAATGCAGGACTACATAAAGGAAAATATTTATTGTGGTCCACAAAGAAAGGAATAAACAATGAGTAAAGTCAAGTTCATTTGTGGTTGATGCCTAACAGTTGACCTGATTGGTAGGGGTCATTCAGAAACATCTGGTCCCTGGTCTTGGACTGATTGGGCCAAGGAAATTTTGGCCCAGATGGCAAAGTGCAACAGAAACAGTGGAGTGTACAATCTGGATATTTTAGTGCATAAAAAAATCTGAATTGAGTTAAGAATTCACAGAAGAGTCATTTAGAGTGACTACAAGAGTCTAATATAACAAAGGGTCAGAGTTGTGTAAATTCTGAAGTCTTGACTAATAGGAGTTATAGGAAAAAAAATTTCCTAGGAGAAAATAAATTCTCCAATTGATGTCTAATCTAGGGGAAAATTTGTAACACTAGATCCAAGGTCAAATGTAAAAATAATAGCCAGGTATTGTGGTGAGCACATGTAATCTGAGCTACTCAGGAGGCTGAGGGAAGAAAATCATGTAAACCCCAGAGTTGGAGGTTGCTGTGATCTGTATATGCCACACTACTTTACTGAGTGTGATAAATAAAGTAAGTCTCTCTCTGTATAACAAAAAATATAAAAATGAGAGTAACTCCAATACAAATGGTTTTCTCCATTTATTTATTGAGGTAGAGTCTTGTTTTGCTTCTTTTGGTAGAGTACCCTGGTATAGCTCACTGTAAACTTCAAGAGTTCTCATAAAGTGAACCTATTCTCTCAGCTGCCAAGCCAGAAGGCTGTATAAAATTGCCCCCCCCTTTTTTTTTCTTCAGAGATGGGTATCTGACTAGTGCTGATGTTGGGCTAGTCAGAAGCTCAGACAATCCAACTGACTGGGCCTCCCCAATAGCCAAGATGAGAGGTGTGAGGAACCACCCCTAGTGACAAAATCTAGTTTAAAATATATCTTCTCTTCCTTGTCTGAGGTGGTGGCTCACCATGAGGGTGGTGAGTTCAAAAATTGTCCCAATGCACAACAAAAAAATAGCTTGACATTGAGGTGGGTGCTGTAATTCAAGCTAACGGAAAGATTGAGGCAAAAAAAAAAACCTGCCAGAGCACAGATAATGGAGCTTTCCCTGAGCTTTGATGGCATAGCACTCAACTGAGAGTGACAAATTGAATGTCTCAAAAAAATAAAAAAAGAAGAAGACAAAGAAAGTGCATCCTACTTAAGTGTCTCTATGTAGTTTTACATTTGGAATTCACCTTGAGTCACACTTCTGAACAAAATCACAATTGTGTCAGCCTAGTGACTGGAATATCAGCCATTCATGTAATCAATAGGACACAAACAGGAGAACACTTCTCTGTCTGTTGATGGATGGATAAGAAATGTCCTGGATCAAACACTTGCAGAACAACAGCTAACTGAGCAGAAAAGTACAGTGAGTATTTTTGACTAGAAGCCTAGATCCAGTGACATTCCTGGATGAAGTCACTACATGGTAACCATTGATGAAATCACAATGGGTGTTGCCCTGTGTTAATCTGGTAAGCATTTGAAGTTGCTGTCCAGGTTAGTTGTTGGGTTCAAATGTATACAAAGAGTGGGGTTCTTTCTCCACTCTCAATTACTGCTTCCTTAGTAGTCGTTTCTCACCATGGCCACCAGAATTAACAACCCATCATTTTCTCTTAAAATCATGGATTTGTTATCAAATCGAAGAGTGTGGATTATACCTAGTGCTGCCCTTTAATATTATGGAACAAGTAATTGAGCCCAATGATCATACAATGATTTCACTGACCTAAAATTCCCCATTCCACTTTTCTTGATGTTTTAATTCATTTTCTAGAATAGGCTTGTTTTGTATGATAGGCGTCTTACTGATTATTCCCTCTTGAAATCTAGTGAGGCACTGTGTCCAGTAGTGTAGTCCATACATACGGTTATTTATGATTATCATGGGAAAATCAGCCTATCTTTAAATTTCCATCAATCCTGAATTCCAAGCTAGTTGTGTCTAAACTTTTGGCTTCTTGACCACAATTCACATTGAAGAGTTATCTTGGATCACATGTGTAATACACAATAACTAATGACACCTGATAAGGATAAAAGAGATCCATGCATAGTTCTGGTGATCTCTCAACATGGATATGTAAAACAGTCTTTATATGCTCCCTATGTGTCACTGAGGTCTGAGGACTGGACAATGCTCAAGGTCCCCAGTAAGCTCATTTCTTAAGAAGACCTCAGTGACTTATGCCACACATGACTACAATTATGTATGCTCTGGGCAGCAAAATGGGGCAGATCCTCCGAGCTTCTGTGTTAGAGACAAGGATGAGCAACCATAAGATATCCTCAGACCTGTTTTCCCACCCAGTTTGTACTAAAAGAGAAAGTGTTGTCAAGTGATGTATCTCTTACCTATAGTTATCATCTACCCAAAAGCTGAGGCAGAAGGATTATTTTAACTGAAAAGTTGGATGTCATTGTGTGCAAGGCTGAGGTCATGGACAATCTCTTTTGGGGGCAGAGTGATAGTCACATGAAAAATAATGAAAGAAATAGAGAAAGAAAGAAGGAAATAATGATAGAAATAAAGAAGAAAAGATAGATAAATAGAAAGAAAGAACAAGGGAAGAAAGAAGGAAAATACATCTTGAGACGTACAGTTTCCAAAAGTGAAATTAAAAGGTAAGGTCTGTAGGCAGATAGAATACAGGACTACATAAAGGAGGGGATTTATTGTGGTTTCTGAAGGGAGGAGGGAACAGTAAGTCAGGTCAAGTTTTTTTGTGGTTGCTGCCTTAGGAGACTGATAGTTGATCTATTGGGTAGGGGTTGTCCAGAGATGTCTGTTCCCTGGTTTTGCACTCCTTCAGGCAAGGGAATATTGGACCAGATGGCAAAGTGCAACAGAAATGGTGAAGTGTACACTTCTGTCAATCTTCCAAGTAACTGGGAGTACAGGTGAATGCCACAAGGCATGACTAATATCAGGAATCTTAGTGTTAAAAATTTCACCTTAGATTAGATGTCACCTGGAGAAATTATACTCATAGGTAAATTTTTTTCCTACATCCCCTATTAGTCAAGACCTCAGCCTTTACACAACTCTGACCCTTTGGTATCTTAGATTCTTCTAGTTACTATAAACTGACCACACAGTGAATTCTTGACTCAATTCAGTTTTTTATGCACACTAAAATATCCAGATTATACACTCCACCCCTCTGTTGCAATTTTCAATCTGGGCCAATATTTCCTTGCCAAAATCAGTGCAAGATTGGGGACTAGACATCTCTTGACAACTTGTTACATCAACTGGCAGTCTTCTATGGTACCAAACACACAAAAAACGTATCATGGATCATTGTTTCCTGCTAACCCTGATGACCACAATAAATCTCTTCCTTTATGTTGTAATGGGTTCCATATGCCTACTGACCTTTCTCAAAATTTTGCTATTGAAATCTGTACCTATGAAAATTTCTTTCCTTCTTTCTATTTTGGTTCATTATTTTTCAGGATACTGACTCTCACTCTGTTCCCTAGTCTAGATTGTTTATGACATCAGTCTTGCACACAATGATATCCAACTACTTGGTTGATGTGATTTTCCTCCCTAAGCCTCTGGAGAAGCTGAAATTATAGGTAAGGGATACAATATTTGACTACTCTTTTACTCTTTTAATTGGAGTAGAAACTTGATGGAGATCAGGGGTGAGAATTGTCTCTAACAAAAGATCTTAGGGGATCTGCCCAATTTTGCTGCCCAGAGCATCAAATTATTGTAGTCATGCATAGCATAAGTCATTGAGCTGTAATTAAGATTTGAGGTCATCAGGGACTTAGACGATTTTTCAACCCTCACATTTCAGTGAAACTTAGGGAGTTTGTGGGGACTGTTTTACATATGTGTGTTGGGAGAACATCACAGCTATGTAAAGATCTCTTTTATCCTTACAAGGTTTTATTTGTTAGTGTGTATTGTACATGTGACCGAATATAACTCTTCAACATGCACTGTGGTAAGAAGCCAAATTTTAGACACACCTAGCATGAAATTCAGGATTGATGGAAATTTAAGGATAGGCTGATATTTCCCATGATCATCACATGTAAGTGCAGTTATGGAGTCCACTATTGAACATAGTGCAACACCCGATTTTGAATGGGAACTTTTAGTGACACACCAACCATCTGAAACCAGCTTATTCTAAAGAAGTAGAGCATCGTGAAAAATAGAACCAGGAATTGTGTGACATATGATTTAGTTTTGTCAAATCATTGTTCAATCATTGAGCTCAATTTCTTGTTCTATAACAACCCAGGCCAGCTCTAGGTATAAATCCCACTCTTCCATTTGATTACAAATCTGTGACTTGGAAAGGCAAATATGGGTTGTTGAATCCCTTGGTCATAGTTACAAAACAAAATTTAGGAAGCAGGAATTGAGAGTGGAGAAAAGAACCCCACTCTTTATAACAGTTTGAATCCAGCAACAAACCTAGACAGCTACTACTCATGTTTAGCAGGAATAAGAATATGCCTAAAGATGGTAACCCATGGAAACATCCATTGTGATGTCATCCATGGTAAGCATGTAGTGACTTCATCCTGGAATGTATTGGGATCCAGGTTTCTTGTCCAAGATAGTCATTGGAACTTTTTGCTCACTTCAGATGGTGTCCTTCAAGTGTTTGATCCAGGAAATTTTTAGCCCTCCATCCACAGACAGAGAAGTGATCTCCCATTTGTGCCTTATTGATTACATTAGTGGCTGAGATTCCAGTTACTAGGTTCCCACAACTGTGAAGATCTTGCATTCCAGATGTTAAAATTGCATAGAGATTCTTAAGAGGTATGCTCTTTTCTCTATTTTTTTTTTTTTTTGAGACAGACTTTCACCCTGTAACTCTTGGAATAGTAATGTGCCAATCACAGGTCACAGAAAATTCTTTTTCCCAGGCTCAGGCTATTCTTTATCCTCAGCCGCTCCAGTAGCTTGAACTACAGGTGCCCATCTCAATGACCAGCTATTTTTTGTTGCAGACTGGCTGGCACAATTTTTGAACTCACCGCCCACATTGTGAGCCATCACTTCAGACATCAAATATGGGATATTTTCAAAGTAGGTTTTGTCGCAACAAAAGAAGTAGTACATCTTACCTCTCATCTTGCCAATCTATGAGGCCCAGTCAGTTGGATTATCTGTGCTTTTGAATAGAAGACTGGCCTCAGCACTAGTGAGATAACTGTCTCTGAAGAATAAAGAATAGCTGGATTGTATATAGGCCATTGGCATGCCAGCTGAGTAAGTAGGTTTGCTTGATGAGAAAACTTAAGTTTGCTGTGAGCTATAGTACCAGATTACTCCACCAAAGGCAACAAAACAGGATTCTGCCTCAATAAAAAAATGGAGAAAAATATTTGCATTGGAATTACTTGTCATTTTGACTTTTTTTTTTATAAAGACTGTTGTCATGTGTTTCTCTTGAGTGGACAGTGTCACAGAGTATAGATTGCTATTGAATTTGTATAAAACAAAACAATTTATAGCCTTTACCTGGCATGTGGCAATTTTAGCCAGTGCCTCACACATACACACAGTTAATCAATAATCATACTATGACTTCAATAACATAACAAATTAACCTTTCCATGGTGCTTGCTATTTACTGATCAAGTGATATACATTCTTGTAAGCAATCTACTCTTATCATAAGATTAATGATAGAAAAGGACATTGTGGCTCTGCACCTGTGGCTCAAGCGGCTAAGGCGCCAGACACATACACCTAAGGTGGCGGGTTCAAATCCCCACCCCGTGCCCACCAAACAACAATGATGATGTCTGCAACCAAAAAATGGCCAGGCATTTTGGCAGGCGCCTGTAGTCCCAGCTACCTGGGAGGCTGAGGCAGGAGACTCGCTTGAGCCCAGGAGTTGGAGGTTGCTGTGAGCGTGATGCCATGGCACTCTACCCAGGGGGATAGCTTGAGGCTCCGTCAAAAAAAAAAAAAAAGCACATTGGCAACTTCTTAGCCAACTCCAATACACTGAGAGAACTGCTGTGGAGGAGAAGGCATCTGGAGGCAGCAACTTAAACTTATACAACCGCAAGCCAGAGGCCCTGAAACATACTGATGACACACTTACACACCTCAATCCCTGGAAATCTTCAAGTCAGAGGAATATTACATCCTGCATACTGGCCAAAGTCCATAGGTTTCTGAACTAGAACCTCCTACTTTGTAGAAAAAGAAGACTTTTAATGCTGCTTACTCTCAGAAACAGCATAGGTAAAGATATATAGACTTTTTGTCTATATTTCCCCATTCTTTTTTCTGAGGATGGGATTTCATGTCACTCATCATAAGAGCAAAGACAGTTGGATATCTTTCCTTTTCCTTCTTAGATTGGTTAACTCTTCTACCAATTATATGTAAAATCAAACACAAAATTAGTAATAAAGCAAATTATCCCATGAAGCTTTTCTTCCCTTCCCTTCCCTTCCCCTCATTCCTTCCTTCCTTCCTTCCTTCCTTCCTTCCTTCCTTCCTTCCTTCCTTCCTAACTTCTTTCTTCCTTTCTTTCCTTTTTCCTGAATTCCTTTATTCATTATTATTCATGAGACTTCCTGTCACTCTTTTCCCCAGGATAATTTATCCATGACTTCAAACTTCCATACGATGGCATCCAAGTCTTTGATTGAATTCATCCTCCTGCCTCAGTCTCAGGAGTAGCTGTAACAATAGGTTAGGGTTTCGGTGTTATGTTCTTGGAGTTCTGATCAGTGACGCAGGAGAAAGAACTGCAATCGAAATGTACTTTTCAAAGGGAGACCGCGACTCGCTCTGGTCGGGGGCCCGGCTAAACTTTACTGATTACCTTATTTACTTTCCAACATTCAGTAAGAATTTAACACATATACAAAGAAGTCAAGTAACATTAGGAAGCAACCATTTAGGATTACAATCTAGTGTGAATGCTGAGGAACACATATACAATAGATTTTGTTTAGAGTAAAAACATGAG
>CAUYTI010136102.1:0-32893 GCA_963575145.1 Galago senegalensis | reverse complement strand
GCCTCTGCCTCCCAAGTAGCTGGGACCACAGGCACCCGCCATAACGCCTGGCTATTTTTTGGTTGCAGCCATCATTGTTGTTTGGCGGGTCCGGGCTGGGGATTCGAACCCGCCACCTTAGGTGTACGTGGCTGGCGCCTTGAACCTTAGCTTTTAAATCTTCAACATAGTCTATTCTGTGCATTAAAATTTTCCAGAAAGTATAATATGTTCTTTTCTTTTCCTATTTGAAGTGAGTAGTATCTGAAGATGCTTCATGTTGTCTCTTATTTATAATGGGATTCTTTACACCATTCAGATACCTTTTGTATGTCTAGTATGGTAATAATTTTTTCATTATTGGATACGTATAAATCACAAGCAATTATCTATTCATGTCCCTCACCAAATTGTGTCTAGATCCATCTGGAACTACCAATAGTTCATAGATAGTTAAAAAAAAAAAGTAGCATAAAGAAGTATAAAAATTTGAATACTAAAATACTTTCACCTGCTCATCAGTTAATACCTAATAGCTCATATTAAGTGAACACGCTATTCCGTACACTGAAGACATAGAGGTAACTAAGAACATTAGAATTTTGGCCGAAAAGAATTTACATGACCTATGTAAAGACCGATCTTAATCATCAATACATAAACAAATAAGATAATTTCTTGTTCTGAGTGCTGAGAACCAGAATCTAAGGAAATGTAATTGAGAATAGCTGGTGAGAGATTTCTCCTTTAACTGATGTTGTCACGAAGATAAAACCATAAGTGACGACGAGGAAGCAGTGGTGAAAATATCCACTAAAACAGGGGTTCTCAACCTGTGGGTCATGACCCAGAGGAACTGTGTTAAAGGGCCGCGGCATCAGGAAGGTTGAGAACCACTGCTCTAAAATAATGTTCCTAGCAAAAGAAATAAAAAAGAAAGAGACCTAGTTACAAAATGGCTAACGCACGATGAGAGGCCAAAGCACTATGAAGACCTCAGCATTATCACGGCAGTCTTACACCTTGAGCTCATTTCATAGTTGTATGGCTTCCAGGTTACATTTATCCATAAAAACGAGTTTTATAAACTCAAATTAAACCTACAGCTGAGGGGTACACAAAACGACATCCTTTGCAAGCTCCCTTATTTTGGAAAGCCCCATAACCATATACTGGAATGCACAGGACCTAACGCAAATTCCATTTGTGAAAGAACAGAGAAAATCTCCCTCTTAATGAAGTTCTGCATTTAAAGGAGGTGCAGAATATTTTGCTGTTCCTCTTGGAAAGCATACACAGGGTGAGGAAGGACATCTAATGTAATCTTACCACCTGTACATAACCTTATCACTTCACCTGGCTGGGCCTTATTTGCACAACAATCCTGTGAAACCAATATTGTTTCACCTGTTTAGTAAGAAAAGAAGCTGATTCACAGAGGGAACATGACCAAGGTAGTAGCTAGGAGGGGTGGATCGCGTGGAGATACCAATCTAAGCCTGGTGTTACCCAAAGTACGTGATCTCAAGTTTTACTTCATTCCCTCAATGGAAGGAAGACACGCGGGGAGAAAAGACTGTCTTACCCCGTTAGTCTGATGATGTTCTCGCACCTACTTACGTTGATAATTTTTAGCTTTTGTACTTTATAACTAATTCCTTCAGGTTTTCTCCTTGGAGGAATTTAGAAGCAACACTATGAACATGACAATGGCCAAAAAAAGAAAGTACCAAGGCTTGAGAATAACGTTGCAATGTGTACATGGATTCCAAAAGTGTCTGTTTTTGAAAAATACTAATTTCCAAGGAGTAAGACATTCTTTCATTACTTGTGTGTGGGTCTTTAAAATGCATAACACAGTCACTGTTTTAATGTTATTTTAAAATAACAAAACAAAATAAAAATATACACTTTATTTAAATCTATGTTTAGAGAGGTTTAGAATCTCGACCATGTCTTTATTATAAAGGCGAACTAGCAAATGTGAATATTTTATAAACCTTAATGGCTTGAATATAGCAGAAAACATGTCAAATAAGTATTTAATAGACTCGATGGATATACAAACAAAACTGAATAAACAGCCATAGTGATATAATAAATTATATCTGTTCATATTTAATGACAAACACTGGAATTTGGAATTGCTAATTAAAGACATTAGTGAATGTCAATACAGCAATATTTTAATGACTCCAAGATAATCCCACAGCAATCAATTTAGATCAGAGCAAGTTTATTGTCAAGTGCCAAAGGTGGAAAAAATGCTTCCTTTGCAGGATAAAACAAAAATTTCTCAAATGAATAATGCCTAGTCAAAATTTAACTAGATAATTACTTCATTTGCATTTATTAAGGAAATATAACAACTTGGAGGAAAGCGCTTTGGGAAATGATCTTAGATTTAAGAGTCATACAGTTTTACCTTAACTTTTAAGTATACAGAGCACATAAAGGCAACCACAACACCAAAGTTCTGAGAAATTTATATGACACAAGGTGGGTGCCAAGTTTACAGTTGGGACTTGTTGCAATAGGATCAAATCTGTGGTAAAGGAAGTACTTGGTCTAGTGAATTAAATGAGAATGTAGGCTTCAGTGCCTATACTTTGTGTCTGGATTTCCTAGAAACAAGGGAATAGTGTCTGTTTCTATTTTTGCATCTGCATGTACAGGTTAAAAAAAAAATCTAAAAATACCCCAAAAGCCACAATCTGTGAAACTTACATTTTTCATCTTATTTCAACAGCCGCTGAACATAATTTACTTTCTTCAAGATGTATCAAGTGAAATGACACAAACAATTAGACAAAGTCAAATAGCCTCTTTTACTTTGAAGAACTGGGTCCTTGAGACCAGAGTGCCAGCTGTAGGAAATTCCTAGGAACAACAAACAACTGAAAACAGAACTAACGATCATATCAGGGTTCCAAGCTAGACTGAGAAATAGTTTAGCGTTCAAATCAGCCGTAGATACATTTAGATAATGCTTTGGGCAACAAATGAGCCGACAGCAAATGGTTAAGCTGAAAAGAATCAGGGATTAGAAAAAAATGAAGGCAAAATGTAATAGGGTGCAGATAGCTAACGATACTTTGCAGCTCTTCCAATCAAGAAGTAAAATCTGGCAGCTTACCCTTTGAGTCATGTCCAGCTTCATTATTCAGTTTGACTAGTGGAATACAGCGTAGGTGACGGCGTGCCAGTTTTAAGTCCACACTTCAGGAGGTCTTGCAACTCTTGCTCTCATCCATTCACAATTCTGATGCTCTGTAAACCAACTGCAAATAGCCTGAGTCTTGTGATACATTCCCAGTCACTCCCATCACTTCAGTGGAAAGCCCGCCATGGTGAGACGAGAAAGAGACCATTCTCAAAAAAGCCAAACTCTCCACTCGTCTGAAGACGGGCAAGTGCGGTGGCAGAGACTGGCCCAGGCCACTGCTGACCAGGAAAACCCCAAAGCCAAACCACAAGCCAGTGGTATCAATAGCTAACTAAATAACTTTTTTAAGAACAGTAAGTTCAAGGTGGCATTTTATGAAGCAAAAACAACCTGTGTAACTGTCTGCTACAATTATTCATTACCTGCCCTATCAACTTCAGATTGGCCAACTTTAGTGAGACTTCTCTCCTCTCTGAATATGTCTCGGCTTGGACTGCCTCTCAGCTTAGCAAGCACTACAGCACTAAGGTGCCGAACATGTCCCAGAAAAACTGGTTCTAAGAACTGGAAGACCACAAAACCGTTTTGTTAAACTATCCTGACCAGACTGTCTGCTCATTCTACTCCTTGACCCCAATGTTCTTGCTATCTTGCTAACTCTGATGCCTCTACCAAAAAAGAAAAAAAAAAGAAAAAAGAAAAAGAAAAGAAAAAAAGCTTTTTCTGTTTAATTTTCAGTTAGGGGCAGATCCTGAAGTCAGCGTGTTGCCTCTATTCCAAATGTGCTTTTGAATAAATACAATATTGATCATTTGGGGAAATAATTAGAATTGTAAAAACAGCAATAGCATGGAACCAAAAGAAAATAGTAAAACCGCTGAGAACTAAAGACAGAAACCATCTTAAATGCAATTGGTGGAATGTAAATTTCTATCATCTTCACAGGAGCAAGGTAGTTACTTTTTCTCATATAAAAGTATTGTGACTTTTATTCCTATAGACTTTTTACACTAAATACATTCATATTAAATAATTGAAATCTATTATCATCATTAAACAATTATTCATACTTAGGTGGTTTGTGGGGCTTTGGAATAGTTTTTTGAGGGATCAATAGAGCATGGCACATAATAGCTGAGTAATTCATCTTTGGGCGACATTAAGAAAGGTAAGTATTGAAACTTAATATGACTTTAGCGTGAGATTACATACGAATTTTTAAAAGATAACTTGTTATATGCTCTGGATTCTCTTCAGATCCTGTAAGTTTTTTGTCTTGTCCATTAACGATCACTTCTTTTTCACTCATCAGATTGGTAATGACTATAAAAATACATAGTGCATGGTGTTAGTAAAAGTGTGAGAATTAATATTTGTATGTTTCTGGACAATTAAGTATCCCATACTCTAAGAAGAACTTGATAAATATTATCAAGATGTAAAGCTATGCATGTCTTTTATAATATCAATACCATTCCTACCAATTTATCCTAAAAATATACTGAAGATTTTATCACATGACTCATTTATTATATTATTTTTAGCAGAAAAATATAATCAACCTAAAATTCCACACATATGAGTTTAGATAAATAAATGCAGATGCTGTTCAGAGCCTATGAAACTGGAACCAAAATACAAGGAAACTGATTTTTATTGACATGGGATAATCTAGAAGATATACTTTTTTTTTTTTTGAGACAGAATCTCATACAGTTGTCCTGTGTAGAGTGCTATGGCATTGTAGGTCACAACAACCTGTTGCTTCAGCCTCCCCAACTAGCTGGGACATCAGCTAGTTTTAGAGATGGAGTCTCACTCTCTTCAGGCTGGTCTCAAACTCCTGAGCTAAAGGGATACCACTGGATGTGGCCTCCAGAGTGGTAAGATTATAGATGTGAACCACTGAGCCCCGCCCAGTAATATATGCTTAGAGAATAAAAACAAGTTAGAGAAGGTAACCCACCATTAACAAATACTTGACTTTTATTTAATATATACTGTGAAGCATAATATATTACATTATATATAATATATAATAAAGTAAAAAATTTCTAAGCCAATTATATTTTAAAGGCTTTAAAAAGCAAAAAATAAAAGCCTGTTTTATTTATCTTTATTTTTATCATTTCTGGAAATCATCATTTATTGCACTGATGCAAAGATACATCTATTCTCACATGCATTCTCTGTGAAGAACACATTTAATATTTATTTTAATAGAGTTATATTCTAATAAATTCTATATTTCTGTTTTCCTGGAAAAAACTGTGTTTGGTAAATTTAAAAACTATTTTCATTAAAAATTTTAGATTAGTTTTTATTCTTATTTGCATAGTTAATGATGATAAGTTTAACTTTATTGTAATTCCTCAGGTTTATTTTTCTTTTGCATGTGATATGTCTTATTCTTTAGCCGTCTTCAGGATTTTCTTTTATCTTTGGCACTTAGCAATTTGAATATGACGTTGTCTAGGTGTACGGGTATGTTTGTGTTAGCACGCGCATTTTCAAATCCCTGAACTTCTTAGATCTGCAATTTGATGTATTTACTTCTTTCTTTGTTTTTAATTCTCAGCATTGTCTCTTTAAATAGTTCTTCTTTTTAAAGTCCCTTCCTGGGATTTTAATTACGAGTCTTAACCATTTGATAATGTTCCCCAGTTTGGGGTGCTCTGTCCTTTCTTGGCCTTACTTTCTCTATTGTTCTATGGTCAGATTCACTGGATCTCTCATTGGTTTACTTCCCACTAAATGCATTCTTCATCTTTGTTTATCTTTTTATATTTATCATTGTTTATTTCTTTTTAAGCTCCCTCCCAGAAGGCTAGAACATCTAGCCTTTTGCTGAGTCTAGTCTATTGATTACTTTTTCTCTCAGAATAGCCTACATTCCTGGTTTGCTGTAAGTTTCAGAAATCTTGGTTAGAAACTACACATTGCATGGACAGTGAAGGCAAGTGGAATTATTCCCTGAGACAGGCTTGCTTCTTCCTCATCTAGGGCTCTGTCAGGGGCAGCTGAATTAATCTAGTCAGCTCTTAAACTGAATTTATTTTATTGTTTCTGCTTTTGTTTTATGTCACTCTTATTAAGCTTAGTCCTCAACTTGCTTCTAAACCTTAGATATTAGATTAGACCTGTATCATCTAAGGTGGTCACAGGAAAAGTTTTAACTTTAGTGGGTACCAAGATTATTCTTGTAGCGAGGCAAACAAACATCAACACTATTTTTTATATATTAAACAGAAAACATAAGCCCCTATGCTTCTGATTATAAGCCTGTTCCTATCTCAGCTCAAGCTTTCCTGGACCTGCTTACATTAGGGAGTGTCTCTCTGTAGTGACTGAACTATCTATAGACTGCTGGGAGGGTGGCAGGGATTTTGTTGTCGTCTCATACCCATTTCAGTTTTAGGGAGTTTTGTGCCCCTGAACTTCAGGGTGGAGTATTTTTTGGTGATCTTATTCTACTTTCAGGGATAGGAGGCCTCTAATAGTGGAGTGCAGGGTAGTTTTATAACTATGTGTAAGTTCTATTTATTTGTCCTTTTTTGCCTCTCACACACTTGCTATAACTCATTTGTACCTGAAAGAAATGTTTTGCTTACCTTTCTCCACTAGCTTACGACTGTTTTTACCATATTTGAGAACAATTTGAGAAGGGCTCTCTGCCTTTCGGTCCTGTACCGCAAGACATGGGTTCGCTGCTTTCTTCTTTTTTTTTTTCTTTATAACCTGCTCCTAAACATTCCTGTGATCTTCTGAGAGAGATTAGTAGAGAAAACATACACAGATGCAAACTTATCTGAGGCCTGTTCTCCCTGGGGTCTATATTCTCAGGATAGCTCACATTCAATATTTATAATTTACTGGAAATCCGTTGTTCTTATCGAGAGGTAAAGAGGCCTTATCCTTCTTGCATCCTCTGCCCCAGGAGATTCGGCATCTGTGTATCATCTCTCTCTGGAGACACCTGTCTATCTCCCTTAGATTTCAGTCTAGTTGGCAGACCTGTATGGTCTAAGGTCGCTGCAGAAAAAGTTTTAATTTTAGTGGGTACCAAGATTATTCTTGTAGCAAGGCAAGTGTTGATACTATTTTTAGATATAAACCGAAACCACAAGATTTAATTTTTATGGACTTTTAAAATAATAATGCACAGTTATGGTAAAAAGTGACAGTGTGCTATGAACATCTGGGTTTTCCTTCCAAGCACAAGACAATTAGAAAAATTATTCCACTCCTCTAGAAAGAAAATAAACAAAGGGGAAAGCAAAGGTCCAGAAACAACAATAGCAAAGAAAGACATATCTTTCCTATCCAATAATAAATAAGCTTTAAGTTTAAGAAAGGAAAATATAGACATATGTGGAGCCTTGACCTGAGGTCTCTTAAAGGAGCAATACAGTAAGAACACTTAGAAATGCAGATCTTTTGTTTTACTACCACATTTTATTACTATAGTACTTTGAATATGCATAAAGTATTAATAACAAAAAATTTGTAAGGGTATCTATCTTCATTTCTAAATAATATAAGTCTAAATTCTGCTGAGAGAATAATATTAGGGAATAAATATTCCAAGTAAACATTACACAAAGCATATTTCAAAATTATGGAATCACTTCTATGTTTACCTACATACATTTGTTCTGTTTGAATCACTAAAATTACTCAACTTGTATAATGAATATTTCCTATGAATTTTACTTACAAATACAGCACAACAGGTAATTAAGAACATTTTTCATCAGTTTGGAAGAAAGAAAAACATGTACATTAGATAATTTTATAGAAATGCAAGATTATTTATAACTAAAGTCAGACTTTATGGAATAAATAAAAACTACAGTTGGAATTCAAAGAATAAAAATCTTGGTAGGCTGGATATTGGGAATATGTTTCTCAAATAACCTCAGGTACAAGGAGATGAGCACATCATTATGCGGCCCTCAGCAGGTGTCATTCATAATGAAGAAGGAATTTCGCCCAAATGGTAATAACAGGAGAAAGATAGGGCAGCCATGCACAAATTAAATGATTTATTAAACATTCATGGATAGTGGATGATATAATTTAGGGAAAATTTAGAGGGCTAACATTACAATTTTGCAAGGAAATTTAAGATAAGATTCTGGACAGCTGTAAATAATTTGGAACTACAAATGGAGTATAAAATCACAGAATTTGACTGATTTACTATTCACTTGTGGGCAGGAGACCTGCATTTCTAACACAGTCATGATGGGGCAGCTCAGTGGTACTTTAGGTAACAACTATCAAAAGCAGTAAAAATAAAAAGTGAGGGTATGAATGTCCAGGTTTTCTTTCCAAACTAAACACTGTAGTAAATTATTCCACTTCTCTAGAAGGGGTATAAATAAAGGGGAAATCAAAGGTCCCTTGTGTGCTTCTAGAAAATAACCTTTTATGGAAGCTGAGATCTGGAAAGTGTTATCATTTGTTTTATTATTTATCTGTATTGATTTATCATTTTCTTTGACTGTGAGACATTATAAATCTGCTACATTGTGCAAACCCCTCCCCTTAGTAACTTTTAAACAAGTGCTCTATTGATCTTTGTGAAAAATGCATGAAACTTATCAATATTGGCCACAAATGGCAACAGTCAGCTACTGTATGCATTCATTCCTCAAAAAAAAATTGAATTATCCTATTTTTCTGGAGCTACCAGCCCAATATTCAGTGTCACACTATGGAGGGTACCTGTTCTTGTTTATTTTTTCACTGTCTTTCAAACTGTGTTGATTCTCTGAAGCTTGGACTTTCTAGTTCTTTTTTCTCTAGAATAGTTTTCTGTTTAACCAAACATTACATTATTTTTCCTCCTTTTGTGGTACTTTTTGAGTTATTGTATCACCTGAATGTGTGATTTTTTTTTCAAAGTTTTCAATATGTGTGTGTGTGTGTGTGTGTGTGTGTGTTTGGGGCTATACTGTGCATTTTTTTTCATGTTATAATATATCTAGGAATCTCATTCTAGGAATGAACAATTTTCATTGAAAATTAAATAGTCTCAAAATGATACTATCTTGTATCCAAATGATATAAAGAACTCACACAACTCAATACCCCAAAACAAATACTCTGATTAAAAAATGAGCAAAGCAGTTGAATAGACATTTCTATAAAGGAGACCTAACATTGGCCAACAGGTCTATGAAAAGGAGTTCAACAAAACTGATCCTCAAAAAAGTGAAAATAAAAACCAAAATGAGATATCGCTTCACAACATTTATAATGGCTGTACTAACTTGTATTACTTGAAAAAACAAGTAATAACAAGTGTTGGAGATGGTGGAGAAAAGGGAACACTTACACCCTATCCATAGAAATTCAGATTGGTTTAGCCACTAGGCAACACAGTATAAAAGTTCCTAAAGAAATAAAAATAAAAATAAGATATAACCCAGCAATCCCTCCTCTGGGTATATACCCAAAGAAATCACTACCTCAAAAAGCTACTGGTACTCTTATGATCATTGCCTCATTATGCACAATAACCAAGATTATGAAAATAAAAAGTGTTTGCCAGTTGAAGGAGGGATAAAAAAACTGTGACACATATACAAGGCAGGACAATTGGATTTGTGAACTTGTCACCGTGTGCTTACACGGGGAGCACTGGACAAACAGATCAGTAAGGCGTTTATTGGTCTATCAGTGTCTCACAGCTGTTCATGTTGATATGTGTTTGTATTTTACAGAGCGGTGTTCATCATTGTTGTGTGGTTTTGTGTGCCATCACGAGAATGTCAGAGCTTGAATTAGAGCAACAAACAAACATTCAATTTCTTGTTAAACTTGTCAAGAATGGAAGTGAAATCAGGAATATGTTAGCCCCAGTTTATGACACCATAAAGATACGGGTAGTGCAGAAACATTGTTCCAAAGAGACAGAAAGCATCACTGATAAAGAGAGATCAGGGCAACACTAATGAGTAGAACTGACGAAAACATTGGAAAAATGCATTGAATTGTGCATTAAAATCATCAGCTAACTGTAAGAAGCTTAGCAGACGAAGTAAACCTTGATAGAGAAAGAATGAGGAAAAACAGCTGAGAATCTTGGCCAACAACTCATGGCTCTTATATCAGCTGAGGGGACACTAAGTGAGGGAGAGAGAGTAAACACCATCCCCTATCAACTGATCTGGCCCCCAGTGACTTATTTCTTTACCTGAAGATAAAGGAAATAGTGAAAGGAAGACATTCTGATTAACAAACAGGACATTAAGGACACTGGTTTAAAGCATCAAGTTTTAGTGGATAGAAATGAGGTGGGGGGATAAGACAAAGAATGAAAAATAGCATGTGTGTGGGATGAACAAAGCCAGAGAGCTAATGCATAACATGACGGCTATGACCAATAATGTTACCACATTGAATTCAGGAGGAGGTTTTTTGTTTCGTTTTTTTTTTATTTGAGACAAAGTCTCACTATGTTGCCCTCAGTAGAGTGCTGTGCAGTCAGAGCTCACAGCAACTTCCAACTCTTGAGTTGCAGTGATTCTCTTGTCTCAGCCTCCCAAGTAACTGGGACTATAAGTGCCTGCTACAACACCAGCTATTTTGTTGTTGTTGTTGCAGTTGTCATTGTTGTTTAGCAGGCCCAGGCCAGGCTCGAACCCACTACCCTCGGTATATGTGGCTGGCACCCTACTCACTGTGCTATGGGCACTGAGCCTGAATTAAGGAGTTTTGATAAAGATGAGATTTTATCTTTTTTTTCTTTTTTTTTGAGACGGAGCCTAAAGCTATCCCCCTGGGTAGAGTGTCATGGCTTCACTGCTCACAGCAACCTCCAACTCCTGGGCTCAAGCAAGTCTCCTGCCTCAGCCTCCCAAGTAGCTGGGACCACAGATGCCTGCCACAACACCTGGCTATTTTTTTTTTTTTTTGGTTGTAGCCATCATTGTTGTTTGGCAGGCCCGGAATGGATTCAAACCCGCCACCTTAGGTGTATGTGGCTGGCGCCTTAGCTGCTTGAGCCACAGACACACATGGAGAGAGCATAGGATGTAAGGTGTTTTCCTTTGCTGGACTATAGCAAGCCTTTAACTGTGCATCTACCCATGTGTCTATT
Organism: Galago senegalensis; assembly: GCA_963575145.1. Classification (NCBI taxonomy): domain Eukaryota; kingdom Metazoa; phylum Chordata; class Mammalia; order Primates; family Galagidae; genus Galago; species Galago senegalensis. The sequence goes on along the minus strand of CAUYTI010136102.1, from coordinate 21,638 downwards.
CATTTCACAACATCATGTTGTATACCCTAATTATACACGACATTTTTTAGGAATACAAAAGTGTTTGTGTCATTTTTACACATACATAATCAGTAGAACAGTAGAAAAGAGTTTAGTTGCTTTCACACCTCCCTCAATACTTGTTACCTCCTTCAATTAAAAAGTGTCTACATTTATATTGGATAAGCATGCAACATTGTTTCCCAGTCAACATCACTTAACAAGTAGAATATGTCCTGAGAAATATGTCGTAAGGAGATTTTGTCATTGTGTTAGCTATAGAGTTTACTTACATGACACTAAACACTATAGCTATAGGCAGTTGTAACAGTGGTAAGCATGTGTGTATCTAAATGGATCTAAACATAAAAAGGTAGAGTTAAAATACAATATATAAATTTATGGGATCACTGTGGTCTACTTGGTTTCTTGTTGACCAAAACATTTTATGTAGCAAATGCTTGGATTGCAGTACTTACACTAGTAAGATGGAACTAGAGATAATTCCATCAATAGAGATTGATTTTTAAAAAAACTTTTTCCAGAATTTTAGGGAATGCAGATGTTTTGTTTGCATACTTGGTTTTGTACAGATTGAGTCATATAGTGTGCCCCTCCCCTAGACAGTGTGCACTCTGCCCAATCTTGATAAGGATAACATGGTAAGATTATTGACATTGACAAGAATATCATTTTCGGGCAATGCCTGTCGCTCAATGGAGTAGGGTGCTGGCCCCATCAGAGTTGGTGGGTTCAAACCCAGCCCCAGACAAAAACTGCAAAAAAAAAAAAAAAATACATAATGTTTTAAAATAAGAATTTAAAACAATTGTTATTAACGTCAATTATATAATGTTGTTAGCAACCTGGAGAAAATTAACACTATTATGTGTCCTTCAAATAAAAAAATGAATTTCACAAAGAATACTACATGTAAAGTGTGTATTTAATTTCTACTTAGGAAAAAGCGCCATTTTATTTCTCTGTTTATCAACACCACATAATCCTAGGTATAACTTATGTCAAACATTGTAGTATCATTCTTCTTAAAGCATAAAGCAAGTGAAAGACAATAAAGTTACTTATAACATTTTAGATAATTTCTGCACTAGTGTTCATTTCAATTGTGAAAGGGCCTTAATTAATGGGAAATTGATGCAATCATTTCTTTAAAAAAGAATAGTTCTGAGGTGTTAAGAAAACTATGTCAGTATTTCTGCAAAAATATAACTTGAAATTGTAAATAAATACTAGATGTATTTCTATATTTATAAAAACATTAAATTTTGTTTATAAACTTTTGATATTTAATGCACTAAAAGTAAATATGACGATGTATGCATTCTCTAGGACTTTTAAGTATGGTGAGAATTCGTAAAGGAGCTCATTTATATAAACAAATTCATATGCAAGCGACTCATAATCCATTATGTAAATTAATATGCCCTGCAAAATAGTAATGATCTCTTTTGCATAACTAGAGTCCTTTCAAGTCAATTTAATAATTAGAAAAAAAGTGCCAATACTTTCGCAAATAATTCAAAAAGAAAGAATGCAAGAAATAGTATAACCTATGCTGATGGCAGTATTAAACTTATTAGTGATGTAAAAAGTGTACTAGGTAAAATGGGAGTATACAATTAAGCTTACTAATTTAAATAGGGGATTTCCTTATAGTCTGTAAAATACAGAAAGGATAATACTTTTATCACTAGTTCTTTTCCGACATGCATGATTTATCCTTTGTGCAATAACTTTATAAAAGCCCTTTAGCTTACTATAAGCACCTTATTTCTCATATTCATCCATTTGTCTTTTTTCCATTAGTTTACTTTTTGTCGGTCTTATTTTGATATATTATTTGATTCTGATAACAAACCAATAACACATATCAGGAATACAGTTTTACAATTCTTATTGGGGGGAGGCTAAAAAATGACACATATTTTGTAAAATATTATACAGTGAAGCAAATCAGAAACCTTGTAATTATTTTATATTCCAAATGATTTTAGGATAAAACTCTTCTCATAATTGTACTGTCTTGAGATAACCCGTTAACAATTATGTGCTACTTTGCTGGTCACGAATAATACAATTTGACCATTGTTCTCTAGCAAAAGAAAAACAGAAAGCAGAGGTAAATTGCTAGTGGTAATTCAGACAAAGTGACCTATGCCACCCCTGTATGATTCTGACAAATAGATAAGTCAATTCCTAGGTCTGGCTTACATCTCTTTTAGCTTCATATCATCTGCCTGATCTTTATTAGTTTTTCAGAGATCTAGAGACAGAAAAGTTCTTAGAAAAACAAGAGTGACCCGTAAAAACGACTGAAATATTTGAAAACAAAGAACTATGTTCTCAACTTTAGTATATGAAAATATACTTCCTGAATCCTTTTTATTTACCATACTTTGAACTCTCTCAATTGACAAAAATCTTCAGATACTGAATAAATTCTGGTGCCATTGTAGACAAATGATAAATATTTGTAAGATACCTTTATTACTAAGGGTTTACTAAAATAAGATACAGAAAAAGGATTCATTTCAAGTGTATAAATAATCACAATTATTGTACATTTTACTGTATCCTAGTTTGATGCTTGCTGTTAAAAGCATTAAATTCTTTTTTGTTCACATTGTACTTGTAATTAGTGTGACCCTCAGAGTTTTCTTCCTTTTAAAAAAATTGTCATTTTAAAGATTGTGAATATTTTCCTCAAACATCATATATTTTGAATGTTACTGGAAGTAATAATGTTAATATACTATAAAGTAGGACTGGTCTTTCTTGGCAATTAATCAGTACATTCTCTGACATTGATTGCATTTATATTTTAGGCTGGCTTTACTCAGTCATCCATCTAGCAAGGTAGTTCAGCAAGACTGGAATTTGGATGATAGAGACTTACACATATAAATAAATACTTTGATTTAGTATCATTATTTTTCACACACTAATATTGTTTTCTCTGCACACATTTATGTAATATTACACAATAAAATTTATATGCAGAGTGTCCCCAATGTTACTCCAAATATTGCCATGTGTAGGGAAAATGGGAAATTGTATGCTCGATGAACCTTTATTTACAAAATATTCATTCCAAGATTTTACAAAATATTTACAAAATGTTCTCTACATGTCAATCACCTCTTTGTAAGATTTTGGAATGAATGTATCTTAGATAAAGCTATATTTAGCTAATTTCCCATTTCGCTATGCATAATGACTTCAAGGGCGACTTTCAGGACACTCTGTGTACAGATGGCCCTTGAACAACACAGGTTAGGTTTGTACTGCATCGATCCACTAACTCATACATTTTTTTAAAAATCACATGAAACGTACCTACTTTTCCTGCCTCCCCTTCCAGCGCTTCCACCTCTTCTGCCTCTGTCCTTGGAGAGACGCACACCTTGTCTTCCACATGCTCAGCCCCTCAATGTGAAAACGAGGATGAAGGCCTCCCCAGGGATCCATTTCTACTCAATGAATATATATTACATTATTTGTATGATGAATATTACATATTTCATCTTCCTTATCATTTTATCAATAACATTATCTTTTCTCTAGATAGTGGTATTCTAGTAATACAATCTATACAACCTGTAAGAGACAAAAGGTGCGAGTGAACTGTTTTTTATCAGTAGATCTTCCAGGTCACAGTAAGATATGAGTAGTTAGGTCTTCAAGGAACCAAGTTTATACTCAAACTTTGTACTGTGTAAGGGGTAGGGTTGGTGATCCAACTCCTGAGTTGTTCCAGGGTCAGTACAGCTTTTGAATTTTATGAGTTGAAATGACAAAGTACCGTCCTGTCAGCCGTGTTTCAGATTTGACACTATCTTCAAAAAACAGAAACAATATTAGAAACCTGCATTAGGATTATAGGGAAGCAAGAGGGACTTGCCCTTCGGGAATGGTTTGGACCATTAAAAGGTAATGTAAACTAATCACTGTGCCTTCCTATCAATCTGAAATAAAAATAAATAAATGAAAATTAGTCCAGAAAGATAGGCATAAACAAAAAGTAAAACTTAAAAATAATAATTAAATAAAAAATAAAAAGTCGCTAAAGAGAAAGCATGGTCTTCACCCCAACTTGGTATCTCGACTTTAAACAAGCATTTTGAATCTTTAAAAATTTGTTACATATTCCTTACTCTGAAATGGATTATAGATGTTTGGAAGAATATAAAGTTTCAAAATACACAAACTAGTAAGTAAGCATTATTAATTCAACAAGTGACAACAAGTTGAATGAAAAGGCAGTGTGGTCTAGATAAATAGAAGATCTTGTTTTGATTAAGTGCAGTAATAAACACAAAGGAGTTGGCAGAGAATACTTTTTTGTTGTTTTTTTTTTTGGTTTTTTTCTTTTTTTTTTTTTGAGTCAGAATCTCACTATGTTGCTCTCAGTAGAGTGCCATTGTGTCACAGCTCATGGCAACCTCCAACTCTTGGGCTTAAATGATTCTCTGGCCCTGAGCTGGGACTACAGGATGCGCACCACAACACACGCCTTTTTTTGCTGCAGTTGTCATTGTTGTTTTAGCTGGCCCAGGCTGAATTCTAAACCTCCAGCCGCGGCGTATGTGGCTGACTCCGTAACCACTGTGCTACTGACACCGAGCCAGCAGAGAACATTGTTATATGGTCCAAGTAAATTGCACTTAGCTATTACTCAAGGGTAAGTTTTCTTATTGCTTCTAACCATGTCTTCAAGGTCTTATATACATAGTGGAAAGAGCAAACTGCTTTGCTTGAAGAAATTTGAGCAACCCATTCCATAGGTGAATGGATACCAGCATCTTTTCATTTTGTTTATTATCCCACTATCTTCCTTTATTCCATTGTGTTTGTTTTTTTGCCAGTATTCTGTTTACACCCACTTGGATTGATTTCAATGGAGTTTATATTTATCACATAATTACACAAAAATCATTTCTTTTCTTTTCATATGTATGTGACTAGCATTTTGATGAAATGTGTTTTATTTTATGTGCTTTATTCAAGATTCTACAATAGAGTATTTCATGGATTGATTTTTGTAATATTTAAGGAAAATTTTATGCTTATGAAGCTCTTTTTCATGGACAGAGACAGGCATATAGAAAGTAACCATTGTAATGCTACCACCAAGTGTCAAAATATTAGAATTAAACAAACTAGTTATTACATGTTGGGAAATGTTAAATTGTTAGTGTTTTATTAATTATTTTTATAAAATCACATGTAAACATGTGATTGGATCACATGTTAATTGGAGGGTTAATTTATAACAGGATACTCTTATTTTATTTTAAAAATATTTTGTGTGAAAATCTTAAAATAAATATAAACTCCATACAATGACTAAAGGTCAAAGACACAATGGAATCCAGGAAGCAGGGAAGATGCAGAGGAGTGAGAGGTCAAAACTTGTCTATCAGGTACAGTGAGCACTATTCTGATGATAGACACACTAAAAGTCTAAACTTAAGCTTTATACAAAATTATTCATATAAGAAAAATATTTATCCTGCCTGAATATTTTGAAATAAAAAAGTGGTGTCATTTTGAATGTCTTTCCCACAGCTCCTATCCTAATTGCACATAATATTCAGCTTCAGTGTAACTAAGTAGAGTTCATGATTTTTTTGTTCTGAATATTTTTTACTATTTAAATGTAAAATGTGTGTTTTCCTATGAACATTTCCCCCCAAAAAAATTTGGTACAACTATGTATCTATTACTTGAGTTTTTCATCAATCCAGAATTAATGTATTTCAAATGCTACGTAATTGCTTCAAGTATGAATTTCCTCTAATCATTCAAATATTTTGGTAGATATTTTAAGTGGCTTCCTGTATTCTGGCAATGTTTCAAGAAAGAACTTTTTACCTCTCTCATCATGTAAATGCTTCTCATCTTTACTATGTATGACCAGTGTGCCAATTATGTTTAAATAAATCTCTCATCTACATTTCTTTCTAAAATACCTAAAGTAATTTACAGATATGATGGGATTTCAGCCACGATTTCTTCACCAAGAAGTTCTTTCCTTGCCTACTTTTTCTCCCAAACCTATTTTCCTTCACATATTAAAGTACTCATTAATTTACACTTAGGTGACTTTCCAAAGATGCTGATACCTTTAATTTCAGAGCTCCCTCTGACAACTTTATTACTTTTATTCCTTTCTTGCTTAACTTTGCACTAACACATCAAATGGCAATTTTGCTACACACTTAGACTACATTCCACACAATTTTAATTCAAGTAGGAAAATACTACCAGAGTTAACTCCTTGATAAGCAATTCTCATTATGCTACTTCTCTACATAATAGTACCTGATAATGCAATGATACATTTCAAAACTATTAAGAATGGAATATAAATGTCTTCCCACAGTAAATAAGCAAGTGAGGAGATGGTTATGTTAATCAGTTAGACGTAAGCATTCCACATTGTATAGTAAATCAGCCCATGGAACCCCATAAAGGCATTAATGTACACAGTTATGATTTGATAAAGAATATAAATAAATAAATAATAGTATGTGATAGCTGTCTAGTAGTCATAATATGAACTCTTGCTGGCACTTACCCCCAGGTCTGTATCATTTGATTTTGGCTAATTTCTCCTTTTCCCTTTTTCTACCCACAAGCACTAATTATTTTTACTATGAAGACATCATGCCATTCTTCTGACCTCCAAACCTACACAAATCTTCATGTTTGGCATATATCATGCTTTCCTCTAACTTTTTTTCATGTCCACTATGCTCCACTTGGGAGATTTTTATTTGCAACTTAATACTCTTTTAATACATGTACTCCGCTGCAAATAGGGTTATAAAAGCCCATGCGATCAAGGTGAGTTGAATGCGTCTAATTTTCCAAACTTTCACTTTATCTCTAAATTATGATGTTAATAAAAACACAGTAATCTCATGGTTACTACATTGCATAGTCTAAATTTGAGGGTAACGAACACACCTTAAATTCACATATCTGAAGTGGGCAGTTTGATCAGTTTCAACGCAGGAGGGAATACATCTGAAAAATCATTACCAAAATAATGATAGCAAATGTTTGCGCGTTACCCAACCATTTCCTTGTGACCATTGCCACCCACTGCCTTTTCACTCCCATCTCCAGATAACACAGAGAAGCTGTAGGACACTAAAAATTATTTGTGTTTTGTAGACTTTGTATAAATGTAACCATTTAATATGTGCTACCTTTTTTTGTTTAGCTTCTTTCATTTAGGCAGCGGTTTTCAACCTTCCTAATGCTATGACCCTTTAATACAGTTCCTCATGTTGTGGTGGACCCCAACCATAAAATTATTTTTATTGCTACTTCATAACTGTAGTTTTGCTAATGTTGTGAATCAGAATGTAAGTATCTGACATTCAGGAAGTCTTAGGCGACCTCTCTGAAAGGGTTGTTCAACCCCCAAAGGGGTCTCAACCCACAGGCTGAGAACCACTGACTTAGAGGTATATCCAAGATTTTTAGTCTATCAACAGTTTGTTCCTTTTCAAAGGAAATCAATACTCCACTAACAATTATGACTGGAACTAGTTTGTAAACCCACAAGAATATAAAGGATATAGACAACTTCTTATATCTTTTACATATTCCATCAATATTTGGTAAAATTTAACAGTGCAACCATCTAGACCTATCAATTTTCACTTTGAAAGATTTTACATTATTAATCTAATTCCTTTAATTGATTCAGATATAAATTTATCCTTGTGCCTGTTTCATAGTTCATGCATTTGAAAGATTTTTTTTATGTTTCATTCATGTTACCAATTTTGTGGGTATAGAGGTGTATATAATATTCCTTTCTTATCTTTTTAATATCCTTGAAATCAGTATTTCTGATACAAATAAAAATCACTCCTTTTCCCTTGATGAGTCAAACTAGAAATTAATATACTCTACTGATTCCTGCTCGAGAGATTTTTTTCATTGTATTAATTTTCACCATTTTTTTCAATATTTACTTTATTGATTTCTGCTATAATTTTTATTAGTTGTTTTTTTCCACCTGTTGTAGTTATTTCTTTAGTTTCCTTAAAGGAAAGTATATATTCCCGATTTTAGATCTTTTTTCCTTCTAATATTCACATTTAATAATATGAGTTTTCCTCTATCACTGCTTTTCCGACCTTTGACAAAATGTAATATATTATATTTCCTTTAGTTCAAAATATTATTTTAAATTGTCTTGAAAATTCTTTGATCCATGTGTTATTTAGAAATATGTTGTTAATTATTTTGAGATTCTTCAGCTGCTACTGATTTTTAGGATACTTTCGATGTGATCTGAGGAAATACTTCACATCATCTCTATTCTTTTAAAATTTTTATTATAAGTTGTGACTGAGGATGTGGTCCACCTTGGTAAATGCTCTTGTAGTAAACAATGTATCCTGCTATTGTTATATGAACTATTATATTAATTTAGGTTAGATCAAGTTTGTGGATGGTATATTCAGGTCAACTAGACTTTTATTAATGATCTGCTTGCTCAATCTGTCAGTTATTAAAACATTACTATTTAAGTGTCCAACTGGAATGGTTTATTTATTTGTATATTATTTGCATTTCTATTCTTTTTTTTAGCTCATATATTTTTACCTTCTGTTGTTAGGTGCATATTTCTGAAAGATTTTTTTCTGAGAATTAATTCCCTCTCTATACTTAATAATTTTTATTATTCTAAAGTCTACATTCTCTACATTGATATTTAGTATTCCAGGCCTATTTAGGTGCATTTTAGCATGTCTATTAACATCTTCCAAAGAAACAGAAACAGTAATAAACACACACACGTACTTACTTGAAGTATACTCATTAAAATGTTTATCACATCTAAAAATATGATTACCGGGCTGTGCGCAGTGACTCATGACTGTAATCCCAGCACTCTGCGAGGCCAACACAGGCAGATCACCTCAGCTCACAAGTTCCAGACCATCTTGAGCTACAGTGAGACCCTGACTCTAAAAATAGCCAGGCATTGTGGCGGATGCCTGTAATCCCATCTATTTGGGAGGCTGAGGCAAGAGAATTGCTTGAGCCCAAGAGTTTGAGATTGCTGTGAGCTGTGACACCACAGCACTCTACCGGAGGCAACAAAGTGAGGCTCTGCCTCATAAAAAATTAATCAATAAAATAAAAAAATAAAAATAAAAATGTGATTATAGCAACATCCAACTGTTTTTGAATAAATGTCTAGGCACTACAGTCTAGCCAAGTTAACACATAAAATTAACCATCACTTCACATTATATCTTTCTATAGCTCTTTATTATTTATTTATATATTTATATTTAAGTTGAGGTTATTGTAGTGAACATGTAGTTGACTGTGTTTTTCCAAACATTCATTAAATTTGCCTTTTAGTTGGAGAATTTAAATTATTTGTTTTTTTTCTCCCCCCCCTTTTTTGGCATTAAGTTACCATATAATGTGATTCTATTTTCTCTCTGTCTTAATATTATATATCAATTATATTTATACTTATTATTCTACATTTATTATTTTGATGTAGTGCCTGTCCTAGAATTTGTAGTCCCTCTTACCTATGCGAGATATATTTCAAGACTCCTAATGGAAGTCTCAAACCATGAAGTACTGAACCATAATGTTCATAAAAACTACATGCATACCTATTATAAAGTTTAATTTCTATTTGGGCATAGTAAGAGAGTAATAACAAAAACTAAGAATAAAAAATAATTATAATACTATGCCAGCATCACTACATTTGTGCTCTAGTATTATTATTATTAAGTTGGATAAAAATTACTTGAACACCAATATTGAACAGTAGCAGAGTTGAATAATAACCCAGCCCCCTACTAAGTGAGTAATGTTTAAGTAGAGTAGACGGCTTGTGGGTGGCATGAGAAGTGACTGATTCATAGCTAGGGCAGGACTGAGAAAAAGGGTGCAAGGTTTCACTGTGCTGCTCAGAAAGGTGCACAGTTTAAAATGTATGAGTTTTACTTCTGCAGTTTTCTATTTAATACAGCAGTACCTCTATAAGTTGGCCACCCAAAAAACTGTAACAAACGGGCTGACATACAGAGATGGTCAATACAGAAACAAGGTCCAGTGTACCAGTACATAACTGTGGCTCTTGTCTTGTCTATGAACATCAGGTCAACTTAGGGAAGTGGTCAACTATGGAGATTCTACTGTGTTTTCATACTGTAGTTGATGTCATAATTGAAACCACTGAGAGCAAAACAATGGCTAAGGATGAAATTATAGTAGACATTGCCTTAGTCTAAGTTGATTCACAAATTGACTGTGTGGGTCAGGTCATTCTAACAAAATATTTCTACTTTTCCCTTCCTATCTTTTAGTCCTTCCTGTCAAGTTGACTTATCCATATGCTCTAACGGACAAATACATTGATAATAGTATCTTACCCTCACAGCTTGCATTTCAGTGCAATGCAAGTTTTATTCCTTTTTGTTTTTATAGAGACTTTATATTTTAATTATAAACAAAGAAAAAATGTATCTGTTTCATTTCAGAAGCTAGGCTGCCTACTTCAATGCTTTCAGAGCAAAAAGTACATGAACCACACAGAAGACATTATATTGAAGAAATCCAAGCTTAATATTTTAGAACCATTTCTAAATCCATTGGTTGTGAACTATTAGAGCCTATCTAATTAAAGTTTTAGTTAAAATGTATAATGATGAAGAAATATTAATTTTCCTTTAATCCTCTTTTCAAGGTTAATAGGGCAAACATATTTTTAAATGAGAATATGGAAAGCAATTGCTCATAGGAACATTTTTATAATAATAATGCAAACTCCTCATTTTATTATGTACCAAGGCTACTCCTTATACTGTGTATTCTTCTTAAGAGGTCAATGATTTTAGAGTCGGTATCTTGCTAATCCTTCAAGGTTTTTAATTAAATTAAAATATTGTACACATTTTAGTGAAAGAAAAATAAAATTTCTGGTCTCCATGATAAATATAAAATCTGTGACATTTTTGCATGGGACTTTTTGTCTGTCAAATAATTTACATTTTATCATCTTTTCTATTAGTGAAAAAGATGCTTACTAATTGGTTTTCACAAAGCAAAAGTCAGTGGAAACGGAAAGAACCAAAACTCAAAGTATTCTTTCCAGTCCCTTTCTCACCCTTCCTTAGACTCTTTTCCTTATCCCTAATTTAAATACTTTCTGTGGATATTGTATGGGATGACCCCACATTATTTTAGGATAGGTGTTGAGGACTTGCTAATTAGCCTGAATCACTACAAAGTGAAAGTTTCAATTGTAAAATTGGCTAGCTCATCACACCATTTGTCATTTGTCATTTTTTTCTACTTACCTTATTTCTCTCCAGTTGACAAAAGTACTTCTTCCAGAAATTATGTAGCCAAAATATGTTGTAGTTGCAACATTGCCCCTTTCTTCATTATAGAACTATAATTTTCAAACAGCTAAGTACTGTGATCAAGTTGATGTATTTTTATAGAGTCAGGGATAATATAGCCTTATGTAGGATAATATAAGCTATGGATTTAATAAGTCAGGGAACCTAAAATGGGTCACATGCCCAATAGAGAGAAATAGTTTCTCCATATTGACTATGATTGCTAAATTTAGAAGTTAAGGTACTGAAATAGGCCATATACCCAAAAGAGAAAACCAGTTCCCTCCCACTGACCGGAATTGTGTGTCTACTTAAAAACATGTATGTGAGTATCTACTTAGATGATTTTTATTTTTTTAACTTTGGTATTCAATAGTTATATGTTTTCTAATTCCTAAGACTTTATATTTTATATAAAATTATAATAAAAACTTCAGCAAATTAATTTAAAAGTCACTCTGAAATTTAATCTCACTAAATATTTTCTTTGATTAAAATGAGTTGACTCTTTACATGAGTCTTTGGTTGACATAAGCACTCTTTCTTTCCTGAGAATTTAGTGTATATTCTAAGGCACCTGATCTTTCCTTCTGGGTTCCAGAGTGGAGGACGACTCAAGTTATCTTGATTCTGGAGTGGAAGGCTTCTATAATTTTAAAAGAGTGAATGGGCTAGAATCTTTATGGTGATGAAAGAGAAAAGGCAGGTGTCTTATAAGAACAGGCTTTCCAAACACCTGTTTGTAGGGAATGGAGCTGCAGTTTTCAAATATCCGTGTCCTGTGCTCAATTTGTTGTGTTTTTATAAAGACAAAAAAGTTCATAATGGAAGGACCATTGATAGGAAATTTGATTTATCAAATTGAGGAGAAAGAACGGAAAAAGTGAGGGGAAACCCAGAAAGAACGTGAGAAACCCGGAGACACTATAAACGAGAAGAGTGAGTGAGACAAGGTTGGGTGTTACTGGGAAAATAATTACAACTTTGTAAACCTGCTTTTACTTCCTGAAAATTGTTTGGTTAATGTATTCGATATCATTTTTATTTATTCTTCTCTTTTGCAATTTTTGGCTGGGGCTGGGTTTGAATCCACCACCTCCTGTAGATGGGGTCAGTGCCTTACTCCTTGAGCCACAGGTGCCCCCCTAGATATCATTTTTATAAAGACATTTGAAAAGTCTCTATATTTGATCCCCTTATGCAAGGGGAAATATACAAGATAAGACACACAAAAACGACATTACCATGTTTCTGGAACCAAAGAGTAGCCTCACCCAAGAACTACTTATTGGAAATTTTCTAAAATTAGCACTGATTAATCTGTTGATGGTATAAGTACATTCTTAACTTATTCCAGCAGCTAACAGCATATTCACGTATACATTGTCATTTTGTCTCGATGATAACAGCCTTTCAAATTTATTTCCAAAGTTTTTATGTTCCTTTATCTGAATGTAGTTTTCTCTGTTAGAGAATTGAGGAACACATGTACACATATACCAGGGTGTAGGTATTTGCATTTGAATTAAACTGGAAAGAGAATACCATTTTTACTGTCGTGTTTTTAGTAACTCTTGTCTGTTTTGCTACTTGTAGGCCTGAGATTTTAAAAGTCATACTGCATGAACAGAATCATGTTATATGGAAATTTTTGACAAGTGCTAATTCATAGGTCTTTGCCTTTTTGGAGCATTGTCTTGATATTAGCATAAAATGAAGTCTAGCCTTGTCCACCAAAGGAAGCAGGATAGTGTAGGCACCCCAACCTATAGCCAGATATGTGAGTGAGACCATATTATATGTGTCCATCTAACCAATCCTCCTGCAATGCAACCCTTCGAAATAGGCAAGCAAAACTAGTAGAAGCCAAACAACGGAATTTTGAAACATAAACTGCTGTAGTTTTAAGCCATTTTGGTTTGAAGTGATGTTATTTGGCAATAGATGCTCTATGCAATTATAAACATGAATTTATCAACAGTTTTGTATTTCTCTCCTGACTAAGATAGAATATTATAAAATAAAATAAAATTTCAAATTTTATAGGAATTACAATCCAGTCTATCCTATGAAGATAATTTATTGTTTTAAATAAGTGTGGAATGCTTCACATTAAAAAATAAGAACACCATACTACTGGGAGAAATATTTTGAGTTGATTACTAAAGATTGTCAACAAATGTTGGAAGATTCTGGAGGATTATTTCTGCTACTTCCTCTTATGGTAATTGTGGAATATTGGGATCGGCCATACCTCTGAATTGTTCAGTTTAGCTTTGACAGAGAGATATTGGTCATGTACAACCTTTAAATGGGTCAATGAATCTAATAGAAATAATAGGAAAATATGTTCAAAATCTCCTTTTAAGTGAAAACAAACCAATGAACAAGGCTAGCCCCCAAATATATTCATTCACATTAAACTTAGTTGAGGGGAGGGAGGAGGAGCAAAGGAGGGAAAACCCACCTAACAGATGTATGAGCGCTATCTGGGTGATGGGCACACGTACTAGCCCTGACTCAGGCTTTACACAAGTCATCCCTGTAACCAAAGAAATGCACATACCATATTCTGAAATAAATTTTAAGAAATGTGAAAGATATTGTAAGGCATACTGAAAAAGAAGTACTAACAGGTTCCCCAATAACTGATATACCTTAGAATTCAATAATTTACGGGCCATAAGACCATAAGCAAATCATTTCACTCCTCTGGAATTTATTTTCCCAGGTGTACAATTAAGGATTTTGCCTAAATCAGCAATGAGCAGCCCTTTGTCTGAACAATGCACACAGCCCACCCAAATGATCTAATCTAAGGGTTAACTTATGAGAATTAATGCCACATTTGTAATTTAAGCTTAAAGATAAAAGTGGGAAAGCTAGTGCTTTGAGGTGATTTCTACAAATAAACATAAATTAACATGTGAATTACTAAAGGCAGCATCAAATTGTTAATTGGCGTTTTTCTACTTAATATAACAGTAACAAAGAGTAGAATATATATTTCTTCCCAGGAGAAAAAAAGCTTCTTTTTTTTTTTAATTTGAAAAAATAAATTAAATAAAATTCATTAATTGATGCATTGTAATCAACCTATTTCAACTTAAATTACGATAGCTACATTATTTTGTAGTTAATTATGTTGCTTCTTTTGTTGGTTTTTGTTTCACCTTGATCTTAAATTTATTCCCTAATATCATATATGAATAGATTAATTTTTATGTTTTACTCCATAGAAAATATATGCAAAGCATTTTCATTAAAGCCAGAACTAATCTGAGTGAATAATGTTTTAAATGCTCTGGCTTGAGTGTAATAGAAGGTTAATAAATGCTCCTCCTTATGACCCCCACTGTATTACCAATGCCATGTTTAAAATACAAGGAGAGGTTAATTTTTGCATTTGTATTATATGATCATTTATATTCAAGTTACATCAAAAGTTATTTTTAATAGCAGATGTCTTATTCATAATTGCCATTTATGTTATCTATATTATGTATCTGTAAATAATTAATGTATATTCTGTATGAATTTTAATCAAAGATCCTTTGCACAGAAGGGATAAAATGGAGCCATGAGTCATGATGTATGCTTGTGACAATTCATAAGAAGCCATACTATAGAAACAAAGGAGTGTGATTGTATGAAACTTTGTGATTATAAGAGTGTTTATACAGAAGTTTGGGGTTTTCTCCTAAAATAAGCAGAGTATCTCTGAGAGAACTTATTGGAGGTATTTGTTACTTTGCAAAATTTATCTGTCACACTGATGATGCTTCTGTCTCTTACTGGTGACTCAAGACATTGTCATTTCCATCACACAAGCCAATCAACAAATTTGGAAGTGCATATGTAACTACTGTAAGTTCTGCTGTTTGGAAGCCTACATGGAACATGAAACAAAGACAGAAGTGTTCTTGAATGTCACTTATTATAACTGAAAAGATAAAATAAACTGATATGAATATGATTTTCTTAAATCAACCTATACCATTCACCTCATTTTAATTTTGACATACTATACCACGTATATTCATACCAAAACTTGCCATGATGGCACTTATTAAAGGTAATTCCATCATCTGTGCCAGTCTCCTTTTCAGTGAGACAGTTCAAGATAAGCATTATTTTCAGAATTAGAAAACATAAAATTTGTTAATTATTTATTAACTTATTGTATAATTATCACTAATTATGCAATGGTGATGCTCTTACTAATTTACTAATTTGACTTATGTATTCTAATTCCTTAAATCCGTTCCCTTGTCTCCGCACAAATTCCATCCCTGTAAATGTACAATAATGTGGAAAAATCAATGGTTGCGCAAATTTTTGACATTTTTCCATTTGGATACTCTACCCTTCCTTTTACTATGATTTCTTAGCCAATCTCCTTTAATTCAGAAAACCATACTTATTGTTTAAGTGTGTATGTCTACTTATGTATACAATTTAATAAGTGTCAGCCAAGTATTGCACATCTAGAAGCTATTCTGTCTTCAAGAATTATTTTTAAAATTTAATCATCAATTTAGATGTCACCATGATACCAATCTAGCAGTTCTCAACTTAGCCTCTCCCAAGTTCCTGGTGTAATAATACTTAAAGACACCCAAACCCAAAGTCTGGGGATTGACAATTATTCCTCAATGATCTGCGAGCAAAATGAAGAATTATAACTCCCTCGGCTGGAATAAAATCCTGAAAATAACCATAGTTTCACTTAGATGTATGTCTATTTGTTTTGCTACATACTCCTGTGTCAGAGACAAAAGCCCTTGGGGAGATGGGGAGAAATGTATTCATTCCTTGAGAATTCACAGCTGGTGAAAAATATTCACATCATCAATACAAAGATGCCTAACTCTCTATCACTGTAATGTATAGAATGCAAGGTGTTGGTAATATACATTCATGTGAAAGTAGCTTCATAAATCCAAAGATGAAAACTTTCGGTGGACATGGAATGTGCCTTTCAGGAGTGGTGTCACTGTAGCTTACTGAAAGTGGGTCAGTTTGTTCAGTACTTCTGACAAGAGACATACTTGGTATTTTTCCAAATCTCCAGCCATGCACTTTACTACTCATAGTGAGAGTATTAGCCATAGAACTGTGGATGTTCTCTTCAAACCACTGGACCTGGGACAAACAAGGTCTGCTGACCAGGAGGGTCTTAACACTCCCATCAGCCAGACTATACTGTACACACGCTACTTCCTGCCTCTAGGGCCCTGACTTCCCTTTTACCGAGCCCAGACTTAATCTAGAGAACCTAACTATAGGGCCCCTTCTCTCTCTTTTCTCATTTACTTTAGAAAAATTATAATTCTAAATTCTTTCGCTGGGCCTTCGAGATATAAATATTATAAAATTACACTTGCCAGTTTTAAAACTCAGGGTTGTCTTTCCTAAGAACCTGGCAATTGTCTCTCTGAAAAGTAATATGTTATAGAATCCCAATCTCCAAGCCTATGTGGGATGATAGGAACCTTAATTTGGTAAGTGCCTTGCTCCAGGTTACAAAACTATGTCCCGTGAAGTTATAAGGAAGTTAACTATGCTAAGTTTTTCGTGAGGTGAAGCCAATTAGCGAACACAGATGGCCTAAGATATCCTCCACCTTAGCTCTTAAAAATGATTCTGCACTTTGTTTCAGCAAAGTTGAATATAGGCTGTGGTTTGATCTCTCTCTCCTCTGATGCATTGTACTTGACCAAATTCTTCCTTCCTTGCTTACTTTTGTCTAGTCCATTTTTTGCTTTGACACTGCAAATAGTGCATAGTTCACTCAGACTTTTTATCGATAAATCTGTCCATAGGCCTATAAGAAGCCTATATGTAAACATCTGAATATTTGACTTTGATCAAATATCCATTTGTCCCGGCACTCGTGTTTCCCCCTTGAGTTGTCTTGGCAGCTCTGTCTAATCACAAATAACCATAAATATATAGGTTTATTTCTGGATTTGCAATACTGTTGTTTATCTACATATTTAGCCTCATGCCAATGCCACATAGTCTTGGTTACTGCACCTTTGTAGCAGATTTTTGAGCCAGAAAGTCTGAATTCTTCAGATATATGACCCAACCTCAGATATTAGACTAAATCATCTCTATTCCATTCTGTTGATCAAAAGTGAGTCATAAGACTTGATCAGAGTCAATCGAAGTTTTACATGAGAAAGCAAATACAAGGATATGTGAGTCAGTAGGGAATCCTAATGATACAAGGTGGGTAGCACCCTGGCTAGGCATGCCTTGCATGCTGGGGGTGTTGGTGCAGTGGAAGAAGGGTGGCAAGGGCTGGGGAATCAAGTGCAGTGGAGAGAGGCAAGCACTGCACAGCCACGGGTCCCTAGGAAGTTGTGGGAGATCTCCGCACAGTCTGTGCTACTGTCTGAGCCATATCTCCTTTCCCCTTATTTCAAAGTACAGTACCATCCATGAGAAACTGCCCTCTGTGCCGCACACACATAACTTCTGAAGCTGAGAATGACTATGGTC
This sequence comes from Galago senegalensis, assembly GCA_963575145.1. Lineage (NCBI taxonomy): Eukaryota > Metazoa > Chordata > Mammalia > Primates > Galagidae > Galago > Galago senegalensis. The sequence continues at coordinate 3,702 of CAUYTI010136102.1, read as the reverse complement.
ATTGGTTTCCCATTCAGGGTTCAACAGGGCCTCCCCCATTTCCTGAGTGGTTTCATGAAGGGAAAGGTTCCTTCATCTTACCCATAGGGAAAGGGACTGTATCCATTCGTTTGTTATCATGTCCTGGCCAAATGAAACTACAAAGGGCCTATGTGACTATATATACCCCAGAGGAAGAATCCAAGCTGAGATTTTCAGATGTGGGTCTTTCCCTCTGCCTGAAGCTCTTGTGCTTTTTCTGTATTCTTTTCTGCATGATAAATCCTATCTTACCATTGATCTATGGTCTTGGGTTTGTTCTTTGAATTCCCGAGACCATGAACCTACTGAAGAAAGAAGTTCTGGTAACACTAGTGGGACACTACCTCTGTCATTAGAGCACAGTGGGTCCAGAAATAACTTCTCTGAGGCTGTGTGCTCCCAGCAGTTGGGCCCATATCATTTTTGGTTTAGTGTGCCCATTGACTTAGGAAACATTAATGTCAATTGGCTAATTGAAACTCTAAGTTTTAAGGGACACATATTTTAAGTATGATTTTCAAATCTCTATGCTAGTTTTGATAATGCTGTTTTTGTTTTGTTTTGTTTTGCTTTCAACATGTAGAATCACAACAAAGATGGAATGATCATCCTTAATTTCCTGGCACTGTGTAAGTTCCAAGTTTTCTTTCAAGGTCTCAGGGAAAAAGAATGGCTTTCTCAGAAATGAAGAAATATATTAATTAATTAAGGCTTATTGTATTCTATCTCTGAGAAGTTGCCAAAGATGTATTTAATTCAATGTAATTCTGAAAAGATGTTTGGATTCTTGTACCTGTTATAGCAAATATTTTTGCTTTATGTATACATCTATCACTAAAGACTACAAAGTAAAACAAAAAGAAATAAAGAATCTACCAAAGTATGATGCTGTCTTGTAAAAAAAATCTGCACAAGTTAACAATTTAACAACAATAATTTGGAAAAAAAATCATGATCTATATACATGTAAACATCAACTACTTGAAACATAGGGAGGTTTAAGGCCATAAAGTCACATTTAGATATGTTTTCTTTCCCCCAAGTAATATTTAAAGAAATACAGGTTATTTTAACTCTAAAATATGAACATTAAAGTATGAAATGGGCGTACCTTTGTTTGAAAATGTATAAACCTAAAAAAGAGTAGGAAACAGAAAAGATACAAAAATATTAGCAACATTGGCATCACTAATGTAGATTCAAAGTTTACCAATAACTATCTTATATAAATATGTAGAAAGAGTATTAAAAACACGATCAGCTGAGCTTGAGGTGGTGTGGATAAAAGTTTAAAAGGATAAAACACAACATAAGGTGAAGGTCACATAGGACCAACACCAGCCAGATCAGCAGTGTTGTCTCAGCCAAATAAATAAATAAACATATAAAATAAATACAAAGAGAAAACATAAAGCCGTCATTTCAAATAGTAGATAATTAACTATTAGAGAAAGGAGAATAAAGAAACTTTGATAAAATACATAACAAGGACATTTAAAAGTCAAACTATAAATAATATAAATACTAAGCAACATTTTTACATGCAGTGATTAGCAAAGAGTCTTGATGAGAAACAGTGGGTGAAGAGGTGAGGCATTCAGGGGAGTGTGGTCGCTTGAAGAACCAGTGGGAAACAGTGGAGAGGTCAAAAACTGTTGGAAGCTATGGACAAGGAATTTACTTAATGATGTTGATGTGATGTTGTGATAGAATGATAAAGTTCAAAGGGCATTTAAATAAAACAGTGTAAGACATTTTTGAGATAAAAATATAGAAATAATTCTGTCTGGATTTAATAGAGATTTCGGGAAAGGGGTATTGAGAAAAAGGTTGGAGAGTAGGAATCCTACTTTCTTTTTCATCTTACTTTTTTAGGATGTGAGATTAAACACATTTTTTTTTAACCTGTAATAGGAAAGAGTGACAAATAACTGAGAAAGTGAACACAAATTTACAAGCACCCCAAAATTGAAAAATATGTTGAAGATTATCAACAGATTAAATTAAGAATGTGGACCACAGATGTCTAGTTTTTAAAATACTATACTAATTGTATACATATTTATTTATATACAATATTAAATTGAAAATTCTACACAGCATCTATATATGCACATATATATAAATATATTTTTCGATTGAATTACACTGAAGCACAATGCTTTTATTTTCAGGAAATATATATCCTCATATTAAAAACATATACATATATTTACATTTACTTTTTAAGCTTTCTTTCCATCCAGTCCTTTTAAAAAATGCTTAAGAATGTCATATAAACATAACCATAGATTTTAAACATTGCCCTTACAAGTGTTTCATTGTTTTCTATACTTTTCAGTGTCACCCAGCCAACTATATTTGTTACTTTAAGATGATCGAAGACTTCATTTTTATGAAAATATTTTGTTTAACTTCACAGCCACTAGGTTTCCTGCTTTATTTTTTTCATCTTTTAAAATGCATTTGGCACATGAAAACTTTGAGCGTGACTCAGTACCTCCCCAGTTGATTAAATGGTAACGTATTTGCTTCACATTTTTTAGCATGTGTTGCTACATCTTGCTAATTTTTTTTAAATGAAAATGAAGGCAATTGAAGATATCTTCAATGTACCAAGGTTGAGTTTCCTTTGCAATTTGTTTTTGATCTTTCATTATCACCTACTCTGATTCTGAGAAAAGTCTATATGCTTGCAATAAAAATTATCCAAATTTGTGGGACACAGAAAATCCGGTGAGAACTCTTTGAAATATTTGCAGATGACAAGATCTTCTGAAGTGTCAAGTGTATTCTCAATTTTAGGTTAAAGATATACTATTCAATTGCATGCTATTTCACATCTCAAAAAAGAAATAGCATGACTTTGGAAAAGATAAAAGTGCTTTACTCTGCCCAGTCCACAACTTTAAGGAGCTATTCCGTGCAATCATGGTGTTTTGATACAAGATGGTTCTTTTTCTTCTCATGTCATCTTTAGGGGAGAGACACTCTACTCTCTAGCACTTGCAAAATAATTGTAGGAGAAACCGTATTGCTAGGAAATAGTTCTTTACGCCAAATCACTCACTTAAAATGTCTTGGATACTTTTATATGTATTTGAAAAAAACTTCATAAAAGGTAAGTTTTATAAACATAATTGAATTTAAGGATTATCTTTTAGAAAATAAAGTAGTAATGATGTTATTTCATAAGCAAGCTACCGACTTGCCATGGTCATCAATGTACTAAATATTAGTCTGTACTGGTGGTTAAGCTACCTGCCTAAATCTAATTAATTTTTTTCTACTTTTGTTTTGAGGATGATATTGAAAATATATTAGGACCCAACAAAATAAATGTAGTGGGAAGCCATGAGGTGGATGCACCATTTAAGACAATGAAAAAATATACTTACAGCTCCTCTTTGTCCCGTGCATCTCTGTACGGAGTGCACTTCTGTTCCCTAAGGTGGAATTTCAGAATCACATAAACTCAAATTTCCTAATGTTTGTGCTATCTCTCCAGCATACATGATGTTTTTCATTATTATTTTTATATCTCTTATGTTGCTTTGCATAATAGTTCCCAAGTTAAGATTTTATTAAGTGGGAGATTGATGTTACAATTTTCAAGTCCCATTTTTTCTTCATTATATGAGTATAGTTATTCAATTTTCTTTTTTTTTTTTTTTTTTTTTT
>CAUYTI010136101.1:0-48820 GCA_963575145.1 Galago senegalensis | reverse complement strand
CTGAGCCTGATGTTATTCAAACAAAAAGTGATAAAACCAGCTTAGGAAGACCATCTTTGCTGGAGGATTTTTTCTAGGGGTCACTGAGAATAATTCTGCCCTTGCCTTGCAATGGAAAGCAGATAAACCAGTTTGGGTGGAGCAGTGACTCCTTCCTCTGCAAAAACATGAAGCTTTTCATCAGCTAGTTAAAGAACAATTACTGGCCTGCAATGTACAACCAATGACAAGCAAGTGAAACAGTCTGGGTTTTGCAGCTAAAAAAAGTCAGGTAAATGGAGAATGCTGACTGACGTAAGACAAGTAAATGCTATAATTCAACCTATGGGCTTTTTACAGCCAGGAATCCCCAATACTACTTTCATACCAAAGCATCATCCAATTGTTATCATTGATCTAACAGATGGCTTTTTCAACATCTGCTTGCAACAGAAGAATGCTGAACGCTTTGCATTCACTGTCTCAGCTTTAAATAATGAAAAGCCCACCAAAAGATATAATTGCAATGTCTTGCCACAGGGAATGTTAAACAGCCCCACCTTGTGTCAATTTATTTGTAAATCAGCCTTTTGAAGAAATTAAAAATAATTTTCCAGATATCATTTGTTTGCAGGATATATTATTATCTTATCCTAGTACAAAATAATATTCATGGTATATTATCATCTCATCCTAGTACAAATAATTTAGATAAATTATTTCAATTAGCTTGTATTAAGTATTACTCCACAGAAAATCCAAATTAGAAGAGATTCACGTTGTATTTTCAATGCTTTTCAAAAAGTATTAGGAGATATCAATTGGATTAGGCACACTTTAGGAATTCCCATGTATGCCCTTAAAAATTTTTGTGCTATACTAGAAGGAGATTCTAATTTCAACAGCTGTAGGTAACTTACACCAGAAGCTGAAAAAAAATAACATTGGAGGAGCATATTCAAGATGTTCAATTAAACCAAATTTCTAAAAGCAATCATTTTTATATTTATGTATTTCTATCAATACATTCTCCCACTGGATTAATTGCCCAACAAACAGCATTTGTAGAGTGGTGTTATTTATGTCTGTCTGTCTGTCTGTTTGTTTTTTTACCTAATAAAGCTTCTAAAAAGATGGAACCATAGGTCCACAACATGGGGTATGTAATCTTAAAAGGAAGACAATGTTTAAGACAATTAATTGCAATAATTAAATTGTAGCTTTCATTTGAGCGCTATAAATTAGTTTCATAAAAGAACTGTGTACATTGGATACTTTTTCTTCCATTCTTGAGATAGGTTGCTAAGAAGAACATTTTCTAATTCCATCCATATAAACATGAAGGAAAAGTCTCCATCTTTCTTTAGGGCTGCATAATATTCCATGGTGTACATATCTAAAGATGATTCTTTTTATCACCATTGAAATAATTTCAATTAGGAATACGTGAGGTTCAGAGCATCATTTTTCATTGAACCACCGTGCTCCTGGTATGTTCCTAGAGCACATCAAGCATCCTTCTAAGCCCTGGTGATACAGCATTTAGCAAAATGAATTCCCTGGCCCCACGAGGCTTCCATTCTTGTTTGGAGAGACAGACAATAAAACTGCTAATACATGGCAGGAAAATGGTGGTAAATGAATAAAAGTGGGAAAGGACTTTGGCCATTTTATGCTGCGTCTCTGTTTTTGGGATCTGGACTCTGAGCAGCAGCGATTAACTTTGTCCCCAGATGGAGACGCTAGAAGAGGACTGATCTGGGGGAGGAGCGTGTGTGCAGAAAATCAATCAAGACCCTGGACTGGGGATGCCTAATGAAATACCTCAGGAGAATGTCAAGCTGGCAGTTACGTTTTTGAGTCTGAAGTTCAGGTAAGAGGTCAGGTGCGGAGATGTAAATTTGGGAGGCATTGGCTCCGAGGAGGTACTTAAACTCATGAAATTACATGCAATTATCTAGGGAGAGGGTGCCCTGGAGTATACCAACATTTAGAGGAAGAAGAGAAGGTCTGGACGCACAGAAAGACTGAAAAGAAAGAAGACAGACAGACGGAGAAGCAGAGAAGCATGCCGTTATGGAAATCACATACAGTAGAAACCGGAGTAGAATGCAATTCTTCTGATTCCTAATGTTTGTGCAATTTTCCAGTTATTGAAGATTTTTGTGATGCTCTTTTCTTTTTGTACTTATCTTTTTTTTTTTTTTTTGGTCTCTCAAAGAGTTATTTAAATCATGATTGAAGTGGTAGATTTGCCAGATGGTAATTGCTGAGATGACTTCCTTTACTCTGTAAGCCTTGTGGGCACCATTTCAGCTTTCTGTAACCTTCAAACATATGTGTAAATAGTTCAGCGAGTTCATTATCTAACTCCCCGAACAGCAAAGCATGACATTATCCAACAGCCAATTCTCACTCCCATCGAGTGGAGCAATGAACCGTTTACCTTAAAGGACCTTCACAAGAAGTTTGTCTATTTTTAAGGTCCTTAAAAAAAAAAATCCGTGCTTTGTTATTTTTATAATTTTTACCTTTCCGTAGAAGTATAAGCTTTGCATAGTAAATTGAACTAATATTAACTGCAGTGGATTTTTATCCCTGTAAATGTCTATCCAGTTAAAGACCCAGGAATTCACCAACACCCACTAGCTGCATCCACACCTTTTCCCAGTTGATAACCACCAACAGTCCTCTCTTCTCTGTGTCACTGTTCTGATTTCAGTTTTCACTGGGGATATTTAGCTGGCCTGGAATCCATGTAAGTGGAATGAACCAGGGTTTTTCCCCCTCGTGCCTGGTTTTTTCCATGTTATGCAACATCTGTGAGATGTGTGTTGCATGTGCTAGTCCCTCATTCTCATTTAATTTTTTCCGTAGTATTTTCTTTTATGGAGACACCACAATTGATGTATCCATTCTGCTGACAATGGACATTTGGGGTATTTGCAATGTTTGACTATTTTGAATACATCGACTTCGGTGAACACGGACTCATTTCTCTCGGGTGTGTGCCTGAGACATGTGCATTGTGGACAGACATGTGCATTGAGGAGTTGAATGGCTGAGTCATAACTTAGACAGATGAGTGTGTGTGTTTGGGGAGGAGAGTGTTTTAATTCCAGTCTCTAAGAAATGCAAGTGAAAATCCTGAGATGTCGTTTATTGCTTGTGGAGTTACTACATATTTTAGCGTATAGAATACGTACCACATTCTACTCTCACTTTCACTTGCTGCTAGTTGGAATATAAATTGGTATACCCTTTTGGCAAAGCATTTCATTAACTTATCATAATAATAGTCTCTACATTTTTTTATTCCACTGTACCCAAGAGTCATTTTTACCTTTTCTTTTTTTGGAACCTATCCTAAGGAAATAGTCATAAATACTGTTAACACTTTTTGAAACAAGGTAGATCTGGGAGAACTATTTGTAGTAATAAAGAAAAAAAAAAACCAGTAGAAATGACCTATGCCCAACAAAAGGTATACTTATACATTGCAGAGAACTTTTCAATGAAATGTTTTAACTATGTCGCTATCAGGTAAAATATAATTTAGCAATTTACCAATTATGTGTCAATCAAAATATAACATTTTATCTAGGCAGAGTTTACAGCAACATAAAAAGAGGGTCTGTTACAATGCTAAATTTTAAAACCAGAACATGTATTTAAAATCTGATTGTAATTTTGGAGACAAAAGCTCATAATAACACAGAAGAAAAAAGTCCCAAGGAGAAATAGGTATAAAACACTAAGGCCAAAAAGTGAAGTGGTAGATTCTAGGGGTGATTATTTCCTTTTCTCTATCTTAAACCTTTTTTAAATGATTTGTTTTATTTAAAAGTTCAGTGTATTTAAATATTGTAAAATGTAAGTCTTCTCTTTGCCTTGTTCATGACAGGGTGAGATGCTGGTCAAAAGTGTGGTTCCTAAAGCGACAGTCCCTGGGTGCAAACCCTCCAGTTCGTTCTAGTTTTGATCCTTGCGAGCTGTGTTAAGATTCAGTTCCATTTCGTTCACCAAATATTCCCTGAGTGCCTCGCACAGTGCTGGGCATTGTTCAGCAACAATGAGCCTAAATTCTAGTGTGTGTCCTTTGTAGACAGGCAGCAGCCTCTGCAACAGGGGAGCCCTTTCGAAGGCCTATCGTCATATTTATAACTTCTCTTGCAGTTGGAAAAAAAAAATCTTTTGTGAGAGAATGGGTCTGATGTGACATATAGCTGATCGTCACTTTCACGGTCCTTTGAGAGAAGCACTGAATATGCACCTACTGAGTTCTGTCTTGTCTGTATCTACCCCCAAGGGTGGGATGTGGGTGACCCAGGCTGCCTAACGCTTCTTAAGAATTTCTTTTTCTTTGTACCCTTCCCAGCAATCAAACTATTTCTTAACACTGTGTTTTGCAACACACTTAATATTTTTATTATTTTCAACAAACGATTGGTTTGGGAGTTCACAAAGCCAACAGTAAATTGGTTTCCTGAAACAAAGTACCACACACTGGTTGACTTAAGGCAACAGAAATGTATTTTCTCAGAGTTTGGGGGTCTGGAAGTTGGAAATCAAAGTATCGCCTGGGCCATGTGCCCTCTGAAGGCTGGGGCAGAGGGACCTTCCTGGCCTGGCCCAGCTTTTGGTGGCTCCTGGCATTCTCTGTTGTGCGGCAGGGTAATTCCAGCCTCTGCCCTTGTATTTTCACTTGGTCTTTTCCTCAGTGTTCCTCTCTGGCCTCTCCTCTTCTCGGAAAGGTACGTGCCTGCCAGTTTTTGGAGTCGAGATCCTGAATTGATGACATCTTCGAAGAACCTATTTACAAATGAGACAGCATGCTAAGGTTCTGGGTGGAGGTGAATTTTGCTAAGGCTCTGGGTGGAGGTGAATTTTGAGGGGACACCTTCAATCCACTACAAAGAATAATAACAATATTATCAACAATACCACCCTTGTGAATGTTAAGTCCTTGAACTTAATGTATGTGCTGATTAGGGCAATGGTTTCCCTAAAGATATGTAGTTCCCGGCTTTGTGAAAGGTGCATGGGTTCTCAAATTTTCAGTGGTGTGATTTTGAGGAGTACGAACTAGAAAGGGACAAGGAACGACACAGCTTGAGCTTTTTTCAGGCTCGGATTTGTAAAGCTTCAGGAAGACGACGCATCTGTCTCCCCAAGAACTGAGACCTGAAAAGGTTAAAGGCTGCATCTAATGTGAATTTACTGGAAAAACAGGAACTGAACGAGGCGTCAGAACCCTGGATGGAGAGTTTGTTCTTCTTTTTCATTTCTCTGGATGCTGTGGGGATTCTGGCAGTCCATCACCCACACGCCGCCCTTCAGCAGCCAGTGCTGACGCCTGGGCCTCGTGGCTCTTCTGTCAGCACTGGGAATTGTTTTCTGAGCAACAGAGACCTCTAAATTCTGATATCTCTGCTGAGGGAAATTCCAGAAGCAGCACTTACTGTAAAACAAACACTCCGGGGTTAATTTCTGGCAATTGGGCTTTTCTTGCAGTGTTTTATAGTCGTGTAAATGAGAGGTAATAAGGGAAGCCTGTGGATGATAAGGGTCTGCATATCCTGTCTAAGCAGCAACGCCAGTGTTCAGGACAATGGCAGGAAAGGAGATGGACCTTTAGTCAGTCACTTGTTTATTCAAAAAAATAGTTATCGAGCACCTACTGCATACTGTGCCTTGGGCTATGCGTTGGGAATACTGTGATCAAAACCGCGCACCTGTGTTCAGGGAAATATAGTCTTTTGGAGAATAAGTAAGCTGGCACGCAGATTATAGGGAGAGAGGGGGGATGGGGTGGGCGTCCAAAGCCAGAAGCAGGTACAGAGTGCTACAGCATTCAAAGGAGCTAATTTAATCTACACGGGGTGGCAGTGGGGTGTCAAAACCCTTCTTGGGGGAAATGTCAACCAAGCAGAGACGTTGGGTCAGGGGGCTCCCCTGGACTGACTCAACACCTCTTTCTTGAAGGAGAAGGGAGAGGATGTGCTCACAGCCTCCCCTGCTTATGAGAAGAATCACATTTCTCCATTTCTTCCTGTAACTACAGTTAGAATCACTAAGGAAACGCATCAGCCTTTATACAGGGAACTAGACATCTGGGGAATTGATACCCAGGCCATAATCTACAATGCACTATTGCAACAAAAAGCCCTGTGATCAGTCGGCTACACGTAGGAGGTGTTCGCCTAATGCTAATTAGTATAGCAAGGACAAGGGACAGTCAAACCTTTTGCTATTGGATGTGCCTGGGGTTTTATTTTAGAAATTAAAAAAAAACTGAAGGCCCAGATGGGAAACCATCTGTAGCGAAGCTTGTGTCTTCTAAGCACAGCTGAGTTGCCTGTGTCTGTACAGTGGGCTTAGGTTTCTCTCTTGAAAATAGAATAACGGGGGTGCAAAGATTGGTCTTTGCAATATTACTTTATTTTTTTAATTATGTGAAATATTCAACATACACAGAAAACAAAAATAAATGGCGGCATGACGAATAAATACCCATGAGCCCACTCTGTAGAATGGTGGCGTTTTTGCAAGATTTGCTTCAAATAACGTTTGAGAAACAAACCGTCACAGCCGCACCTGGACCTCCTGTGTTCCTTCCCCCATTTTCTCTTCTCATTCCTGAGAGATAATGGCTAAATCCCGTGAGAATGTCACTGTGAACTGGGTGTTTGGCGTCACCTCATTGCTTACCGTAAGGCATTCTCCACTTTTTTGGGAAAGACAAGTATTGAGTTTTTATAGGGAAGATGGTGTCGCCCGGTTACCTGCAATAAAATTTGGGCCAATCAGATTGGGAGGTACTGTTGTGTCTAACCACTAATCCTTAACAATAAAGGAAAATGTCTTCTTTGCCCCTTCCTCCATCCTGCTACTGGGCCTTGGATGGAATGGTTGGAGTTATAGCAGATATCTAGGATCCTGGATCAAAGTTGTTCTTTGGGAGGCAGAGAAACAGCTGGAAGGACCTTGAACTTGAGTCCGTCACAGGTCTGCCATATCTATCACCCTGTCTATCTTTCACAGGACAGAAAAATCAGCTGTCATGTTGATTGTCATGTATTGAGTCTTTGCCTGACAGTTGAACCGAACCCTGACATCCTAACTATTTGAACATAGGGAATATTAATAGTGTATTTTTCAAACTTAAATGAATCAACATACTATTGTTAATACTTTGCAACTTAGGTTCCATTCTGAGATTTATCCGTCTTAATGTATCTAGTTCTAGTTCATTTCCATTGCCGTGTATAGCATATTACTTTTAGTGATTTTTTTTTCTATTGATTTGTATTTAAGTGGTTTCTGGCATTTTCTCCTGGTAAACGTAGAGGTAACAAACATTTTTAAACTGGTCCTGCCTTTGTGCTTACACTGGAATTTTTTGTTGACTTCGTTATTTAGATCTTGTCTCCAGAAATCCTGCTGAACTTTCTTTTTTTTTTTAATTCTGATGTACTTTGTATGTTTATGACTTTTTAAAATTAATAGGCTATTTTAAAAACAGTTTGGGGTTTACAGAAAAATTGAACAGAAAGTACAGAGTTCCCATACACACACACACACACACACACACACAGAGTTTAACCTTACTAGTGACATTTTGCATTCATGTAGTACAAGCCAATATTAACATATTATTAACTAAATCCTATAGTTCACATTAAGATTCACTTTTTGTTTTGTCCAGTTCTCTACGGTTTTTTTTTATTGTGTTAAGACATTTATATTCTACATTTAGAAAGATTCACATGCACCCCCCCATAGGATAAACCATAGACGTGATCCCATTTATAATTCTAAATAGTTCTTCTATAAAGTATCTTAAGATTTCTATGAGAAAATTCGACTGGCTGAAACAAGAACAACTTACCATTTTTCAATTTTTGTTATCTTTTTATTATTTCTTCTTATTGCATTGTCTACAGTAAGAAATGAAATCAAGAAGAGGACATCTTTGTTTGATTGTTTTCATCTAATTTAAAGGCTTCTAAAGATATATTATTAATGGGTGGCACTTGTGGTTTAAAGGAGTAGGGCGCTGGCCCCATATGCCAGAGGTGGCAGGTTCAAATCCAGCCCCGGCCAAAAACTGTAAAAAAAAAAAAAAGATACATTATTAAATGTATTTGCAATTTTTAAAAGTGATTCAGTTTACTACTAGTTTGTCAAGTGTTTTGTCATGAATGAACAAACGAACGTTTTGTCATTTTAAGTGGTATCGCAGGCTTTTTCTGAATCTATGTTAATTTTTACTTTGTACTGTTTTTAATATAGTATACTTGCGAGGTTTTTTTTGGTATTTTCCTTTTCAAATTTAGTTTGATTTTATCATATAATGTGGACGTATTTTAGAAGACAAATAGTACCCTGGTAAGAGGATCCGCTCTCAGATCCTAGTCCTGACAGGTGACCCATTTCAAGTCTCTTTGTATTTTTTTTTTGTAATTATTTCCATATTTTCAAATAATATGAATGTACTGCCACCTGGATTTTTCAATTTTATGTATCTACTCATTTCTTACTTTGGAAGATGGGTATAATGTGCTGTCTCTCACTCCCCAGCACAGTTGGGTCACATTTTTTTTTTTTATTAAATCATAGCTGTGTACATTAATACTATCATGGGGTACAGTGTGTTGTTTCTATATACATACAGTTTGAAATACTTTCATCCAACCGGTTAACATAGATTTCATGTCATTTTCTTAGTTATTGTGTTAGGACATTTATATTCTACATTTAGAAAGACTCACATGTACCCCCATAGGCTAAACGGGTCACAATTTTTTTATGTGTTTATGTCATGGTGTGCGTGTATATTATTTACAACTATGCAAGGGAAATACCAAGATTCACTTTTTTTTTGTTTATATGTGTATGTATATAGTTTATATGTTATTTTCTCTAAGATTAATACATTCCTCATTTTTATTTGATTTGTTTTTTTATGTAGTCGTCATTAATGTATTCTAAAATTCTCTTACAAAAGTGTAGTCTTTTTAAATATATTTAGACACAGCGGGCAATATATCAAGAGTGTGTGTGTGTGAGGGAGAGAGAGAGAGAGAGATGAGGGGAGAAAGAATGATCAGAAAAATAGACTTGTCATTTTTGAAGCCTTACCTCTTTGTGAGTGGTTAAGGGCTGGGGACATCCTTTTATCCTCATCCTGTGAATTGCCCTAAATTTGCATCCTCCTTGGGCTGGAGTCCAGGTGTGTTTTGGATTCCTTGCTTTCTCTTAGGTTAACTACTTTATTAGCCTAGGGTTAACATAGCCGTAGGCTAACCTGAGGTTTACACACCCTTAATTGTCTTAGTGAATAAGAACTCATTGCAGCTAATTTTTTAAAATGTTACTAGTTTAGAAAATTCTTGGTTCCACTTTCACATTTGATTGATAGTTTGTCCTGATAGAGACATCTAAGTTTAAAATCACTAAACCTCTACATTTTGAAGACATTTCTCCATTGTCTTCTGGAATCAATTGTCACTGGTCAGAAGTACAGGGCCACTCTGATGCATGAGGGTGCACAATTTTCTCTCTCTTTTTCTGTCTCAGAAGGATTCTAGGTTCTTTTATTCACCTTTGCCATTCTAAAATCGAATAATACTACACCTTGGTGAGAGTCTGTTTTCATTTTTCTTTTTTTTTCCTGAGACAGAGTCTCGCTATTCACAGCTCACAGCAATCGCAAACTCAAACTCTTGGGCTTAAGCAATTCTCTTGCCTCAGCCTCCCAAGTAGCTGGGACTACAGGTGCCTGCCACAAAGCCCGGCTATTTTTTGTTGCAGTTGTCATTGTCATTTAACAGGCCCAGGCTGGGTTAGAACCCGCCAGCCTCGGTGCACGTGATTGGTGCCAAGCCATGTTTTCCTTTCTTATCCTCAGAGGATACTAGACACTTAGTAGGGTCTTTTTTAACTCTAGGCCTGTGTTCTTTAATTATAACAAATTCTTGTGCTATTTATTACTTCAGTTCCTGTGTTTAATTTTTCTTTCTGGAACATCTATTATTTAGCTATGGGTCTTCACAAACAGATCCTCTATTTTAAAAAATTATTTATTTTTAGATTTTGGTCCTGGGATATCTTTTCAGTTTTATCTTCCAAATACAGTAGGACCTCCTTAGTCGACCACACATTGACCACCTCCTTAATTTTCACAGACTGGATATGAGCCATAAGTACGTGTCAGTATAGCAGGCTTAGTTCTTTATGTTGACCCCCTCCATATGTTGACCAAGTTTGTTACAGTCCCTGGGGTGGTCAACTTACTGAGGCGCTACTGAATTTTATTTTATTTTATTTTTTGTCAATGTCAAACAGCTTCTTTCTTGTTGCTGTTTAAATGGCATTTGCTCTTGTCTTATGATGTGGTATATTCTCTCTCCTTGAGAAATTCAAGGAAATTCTACATCCTGTTTTTTTCTCTATTTTTTTTTTCTGTTCATGTGTTTTTTATATCAGAAGTATTCTTCAAAAAACTGGCGATTCTCTGCTGTTCATTTATATTGAAAAGCGAGGTGTATAAAACCTCATTGAAAGGCCAGCACCTGGGGTCAGGCCTTGCTGAGTGGTGGGCTTCACTACTGAGTAACTGAGCAAATAGTCAGCTATTTCCCCAGGGAATCTCTCATAAGCCAGTAACTGTAGGTCTTTTCATTTGGGGTTAACAATCTCCTAAGGAAGACTGCCCAGAATCCTCCTGTCTCCTGCCTGGGCATATGAACCTAGCTTAAGACCTCTGGGAATTGAGTGGAAATGGAGCTGGCCTCCCATTTTTAGCATTTTTATTCTATATCCTTCCCTCAATTTCCTGGTACCCCTGCGTCCAGAGTCTTAGGGTTCCATGGTGCCAGTGATAAACCTCATCTTTGGGGCCCTGGGCATTAGTGGGAGTGGGAAGAATAGTTACCCTCCTTGGGCTATGAAAGTGTCCTAGTTCTTACACACCTTTATTTTTTGTTCCACTGTATCTCCACCACGGATATCTGCCATTTCTAATTCCTGGTTTCTATCTCATTAGAGTTAGGTTAGGAAATAGGGATAGGGTAAGGCTTAGGGTTAAATGAGAGATAATTTTGTCCACTTACTATATATTAATTCTACCCCTCTGTATTAATTTTGCCTTTTCTAACGATTAGAAAATTGCCTTCCTGAGGCTCCAGGCCTCTGTAGGTCTCTAGGTCTCACCACAGCGTTTCCGGAATCCTGTTTCACAAATAATAATGGGGGCGTTGTAGACCCAGGGGCCTCCCCATCAGCGCGGTGCTGGTTGTGTTCCTTGTTGAGAGCTGGCACGGGCTCCTCAGGTCTCTCTCCAGCCTGAAGCCTGCTGAAATCCAGAGCTCCAGGAAGGAGCAGAAGCATGGACTTGACCCGTCCTTCATAAATGGGAAACTTTTACGTTCCCGTCCACGGGCTTTGAGCAGTGATCCTGGTCCTGGTTTCCCATCTTGGATGGCTGAAGTTTTAGGGTCGTCACCCGATGGGACCTAAACCCCCAGTCCCACTGCTCTGCTTCAGATGCAGAGCCCAGGAGGCTTCTGGCTACAGCCCCTTTCCCTGACTAGTGTCTTTCTTCCATTTCTTGTCTGAGAGAAGTCATCTTTTTTTCTCTTTATTCCTGAGTCTTTCTTTTTGTCTCACACACACATATTTTTCTGTCTGTCAGTTCTGTTTGTTTGGGACAGAGGAACAAGGTGTGAACTCGATATGCCATCTTCACAGAAAATCTAAATATTGGTTCATTAACAATAAACTTAATGGCAACAACAACAAAACCGTCTTCCTTGCACTTGATAAAAACAGAAAAGATCGGGTGGAGTCTCATTTGGGTGGATTAACCAGGTTGCTGTGTGGGACTGTGTTTCATGCTACCTAATGGCCCCTTGCAAATCTTATTATTTACTTTATGTTTATGAATCTGGGTCAACTCATTAGGGTATCTGAAGACCTTCCTCACCCAGGCCTCCTTTTTATTTATGTCTCAAACATAAAGGATGAACTTCCGAAGACCTGGGCTTTACCTCTGGTTCAGACATATCCCCCAAATTTCCAATACAAACAGAAAAGCATTTTTCTGTCTCTGGAGTCCTTGAACAACGTTTGGCCGAGAGGCACTCAAGAAAAGGGTTACAAGGTCGGTCTCGGCAGGCCTGTGACACAGAAGGGCCTCTCACTGCCTGTGGCTCTGCAGCCCTGGCCCCCCGCCAAACACGCAGAAGTTCTCCAGAAAGACAAACAGTGGGAAGTTCACCAAACATTCGGACTTTAATTCGCTTCTTGAAATGCCAGGCTGTTTTCTTTTCCCGGCAGAAATCGTTGCTCCTCCTCTAACCTCTCGGACTCGAAATTCTAGTCTGACTCCTAGCACCCTGTTTTCAACCTCATCGGTTCAGTGCAACACGTATCTACTGAAGTGTGCCAGGCAGCGTTAGGTACAGGAATGGAGCACAGCCCGGGCCCTTAACAACCTCACAGTCTGCTGTCAGCAGAGACCATCAGGCCTGTGAACCCAGAGACTTAGCAGGTGGCAACCCTTTGTGCTAAGAGTTCTGTGGACCACTTGTCCATGGTGGGACTTGGAACAGGCATTTAACCTCTTTGTACCTTAGTTTCCTCATCTGATAAAGAATATGATGATGGTACTATATAGCGTGTGTGTGTGTGTGTGTGTGTGTGTGTATACATATCCAGAAAGCTGTATATAATGATCCCACTGAACATGCCATTGACCTTTGAACAGCATGGATTGATTTGAGCTGTGCAGGTCCACCGACCTACAGATTTTCTTGCACCTCCACTGACCTGAGGGAAGGAAGACCAAACCCTCTTTCCTCCTCCTTGGCCTACTCAACAGGCAGAGGATGAGGCTGAAGACCTGCGTGATAATCCACTTCCCTTTAGTGAGCAATAAATGTATTTCATCTTTCTCATGATCTTCTTAATAAAATTTTCATTTCTCTAGCTTATTTTGTTGGGAGAACAATAAATGCCTATGTGATACAGACTAATGAAACTAAGGCTTCTGTGACACAGACATAAGTATAACATACAAAGTCTGTGTGAGTTGACTGTTTTTGTTATTGGAAAGGCTTCTGGTCAACGCTAGTCTATTAGGAGCTAAGTTTTAGGAGAGTTAAGAGTTATACGTGGATCTGTGATTGTGGGGTGGGGGATAGGTACCCATAACTCCTGTATTGTTTAAGGGCTGCCTCTATATGTGTGTGTGTTTATGTATATATACACATGTGTATATATTAACATATCTATATCTGTGCATGAATACACAATGTATATAAATTTGTGTTTGTGTATACCTATGCATTGTAGTATGTTGTGGATTAAATTCTATAATACATAAAAACGGTATATAATTGAGTTTTCAAATAGGAAGCACTCCATAAATGTTAACTTTCATTATTATGTACGTGTTAGTTATATGATCTGAAGAAAATATTGAACTAGTAATGGGTGGAATGTGGTCTTTAGGTCTAAGTTCAAAACCTTGCTCAGCAATTTATATACTTGGGTGACCTTGTATGTGAAGTCCTTAGTCCATTTTATAATCAATGCTCAGTGAGTGTTGCTTTCTATTAATGTGTGTTTGTTATCATTTTTAGAGAGAGGTTACTCTGTTGCCCATCGCTCATTATAGTTTTCCACTACTTAAGTAGCTGGAACTACAGGCATGCTCTATTACACTTATGCATTTATTATTATTATTTATTCATATCTTTGAAAGTTCCTTCATATGAAAAGTAATGATTATTGTCTTTATATTGCAATGCTGTTTTCTGTTGGAGAATACACACACACACACACAAACATGCTCCATTCCTAGCACAGAAAGTATCTACACAGGTAATAAACCATAGGCATTTAAAATATTATCATCTCCAGCTATATATGCCAAAGTGTGTTAAAGATGCCTTGGCCCCCATCAAGAATTCTACTCTCTCTTCCATGGACTAGAACTGTCTTTGAGAAAAAGCTACCCAGCCAAGGATGACATTCCACCTGTCCTTGTGCATCAGAGGGGGACCAACTGACTGGTTCTTAGAGAGGAATATGAGTTTCCAGGCGATGGTGACTAAGTTGTCAATGTTGCTTTTCCACTCTCTCTTTTTTCCTTTGTTCCACAAGATGGAGAGAGCCTGGGTCCCTGAATCACGATGTGGAGGAAAGTCATCTACCAAATAGGAAAGTCACTCCCAATAGATTCTTACTGAGAAAAAAAAAATAAACTTTTCTAGTGTTAAGCCGCCAAAATTTGGACTTTTATTTGTTAAAGCCACCAGCACTTTCCTAATACCCAGAATATGCTAAATGCTGAGCATGCCAGTGATAAACCAGAGGCCAGTAAAGTTAAGAAGCCGTTAAAACGTTGGGGACATTCAAAGTAGAGGGAGAGGAGAACACAGGAGGCCCCATCGGAGAAAAAGAGTTTGCAAGAGCCTGGCAAGATGTGGACGTACAGGAAGGCTCAGGGAGATATTTCAGGTAGAAGATAACAGAGGACAGTGAAGATAACATTCAGTAGAAAGTGAATACCTACTTTCAATTTTCACGTCACATTTATAAAGGGGCGGAGTGAGAATCAAACATAGGAACCGTAGGTAGACTCCAAATTGAAGAAGAATTGAAATGAGGAACAGGTGTCTGACCTTATTCTACCAACTGCGAGCTACTGATGGTTTTTGAATAGAAAGGTGATATGATCATGTTTCCACTTAAAGAAGACTTACTTGGTCTTATGAAAGAAGTAACGGAAAACAAGGACATGAATTAGAAGAGGAGTATGAGAGCTTAGGGAAGAGATTACCAGGATTTGAGCTAGAAAGTGGTGGAAGTGAAGTAGATAAGATGATGCAAAATATATAATAGAGGTAAAATGAGAAATACTGTTAATTGATTGCATTTTGGGGACAGAGAAAGAGGAATGTAAGTAAAATCTTAGATTTGCCAACTCGGGTGACTGGGAGGTTGCTGGTGCCATTAGTAGGAGGGAGGAAGGGAAGTTGACTGTGGGCAAGGAGATGGGGGATGGTTGGTTTTATTTTGGACATTGGGGTATCTGTGTGGGAGAGTCTGATGATTTTGCCCAACAGGTGGTTGTCAATTTTAGGCTAGAGTTAAAGAGAGAACATTAGTCAAATCAGCAACATTCCTTGTAAGTTATGGAATTGCACGGTCTGTGGGAATGGGGAGATTGATAAGCTCATGGGACTAGTGATAGGGTGTCTCAGTAATGGAAATATCATAGACTGGATTGCTTACATAACAAGCTTATTTTCTTACGTTTCTGGAGGCTAGAAGTCCATGGTCCAGGTGCCGGCTGATTCAGTTCTGTGTTGAGGGCTCTCTTACTGGCTTGCAGACAACCACCTTTTTATCATATCCTCAGAAGGCGGCAAAAAAAAAAAAAAAAAAAAAAAAGAGAGAGAGAGAGAGTTCAGTGACGCTAGTTATGAGGACACTAATTGCATCGTGAGGGCCCTACATTCACGCCCTCATCTAGCTCTAATCACCTCCCAAAGGCTCCATCTCCAAACACCACCACTCCCCTGGCTTGCACTGTTGTCTTCTGTCCCTGGGACTGCTGCCATGGTCACCTCACAGGTCTCCCTGCCTCCAGCTTTGCACACGTAAACTCTATTCACAGCGTTGCTAAAACCCTGCCCTGACTACTCATGTCACTCAGTAAAGGCAAACATCTCACGGAGGTCCACTGCCCCTGTGCCCTCCGCCCCACCCTTCACTCACGTCTCTCCTCCCCTCTGTGGCTCCCTCCTGGGCTCCTGGACAGGGCAGGCATGGGCTAGGTCCTTGTCTCTCCTTGCACCCCTCTCTGCCTGGCTTCTCCTCTCCTCTTTCACCCGCTTCTTCTCTTCTCACCTGTGGTCCTTGGTAAGGTCCACCGTGACTGCCTTATTTAACACTGCATTCTAACCCCCCAGGGACCCTGATCTGTTTTCTGTTTCCTGTGGTACTCGCCAGCTTCTAAGTTACTACATAATTGTTTCTTGTGGTTATTGTTCAGTGTCTCTCTCTTCCCCAGCCCCCCACTCATTAATGTCCTTGAGGGCAGGAATCTCTATTTTGTCTGCTTCCGTCTCCCTCCTGCCTTGAGCAGAGCTGTTGGTGCTGAATAAAGACTTGTTGAATGAATGAACCTATCTTTCTTATTTCAAGGCTGTGCTCTTAATTACTGAATTATATGGCCAAAGAAGTGAGAAATTAAATCAATGAGTGAATTAATGGGATAAATGACCTCTCTGCTGGCTTGGGAGTTCACTGGGGGCTGGGGTTGTCTCCTCATCACGTGAGCATGCCTGGAGCACAGCAGGTGCTTAGTAAGCGCTTGCAGAATTAAATTACATCCTGTGGGCGCTGATTCTGACACTCGGGAGGCCCTGTTACCCCGTAAACTGTTTCCCTCCTGTTTCAGCCCATCCTGACCACAATTACGTCTCTTTGCCGAAAAAGCTCTTTGTCCCTTGGCTGAAGTTCAGACCCTGCTGCTTCCAGCCAGACTGGGCAACAAAAAGGAGCTTCAGAGGGAAGGACAACAGTCACTTTCTTCCCGCAGAATTCCTCCCAGGCTGCTTCGGCCTCTCTCCATGTCCCCCATTTAAACCTTTCTGCTTTCTTGGCTCTGGAGGATTCTAACTGACAGCCCACAGAGTGGCTGGAAAGTCCAAGGAGAGTGGGGGTTTCCTGGAGAATCCTTCCCCAGGGAAGACAGAAATGTTAGGAGCTCTTTCTCGTGTAGGTTATAAAAGATATCCAGAGTCCAGATATCAGGGCAACATCAAAGAAAATTTGCTGCTGAGAAAGTAGCAGTTCTGCACCAATCCACTTGAGAACCCTGGCAGCTTCTCTTGCTGTCTCCACCCCCAGCCTCCTTCCTTGGTGGGGACCTTCACACAACACGTGCGGAGTGTCAGGAAACGGCAGGGGCCGGCTCTGCCCCCCGAGGATCCACACGATTTTAGGAGAGCCTCCTGCCTTTCCTGAGCTTTATTATGGACGGTGGTTCTCACTCAGTTCACCAGCTCACGTGCCATCTCCCTCCCAGACACGTGGAGAGCTGGAGTTCACCAGCGTTTGTCAATTTCTGGAGTCCAGAATATCACAATAAGCAGTCTCTCTTCTTAGGTAGTCTAGTGCTATCTTTGAAAATATTTAAAGAAAATTAATGCTTATTGGAAGCCTGAGGTATGCCAGGCACCGTATACCGGCATACGGTTCTCTTAGTTTATCCTCACAGTGATCTTCCGAGGTGTCAACTACGATTATCTCAGTTTATATATGAAGACACGGGCCTTAGAAAGCTGAATCTGCTTTCCCAAGAGGGGCGGTGCAGAGGTGGTGGAAAGTAGAGATTTAAGTAGAATCTATGTGGCTCTGAGGTTCGTTTTCACTCACTCATTTATTCATTTATTCAACACACGTCTTGGAGGATGCACGATTTCCTGGGGTTGGTTTCAGATCAGGAGATAGTCATGAACAAAACTGACGCGAATTCTGGCTTTCATGAGGCTTACGCTCTACTGATGAAGCAGCGAGGATGAAGAGTAAACAAAATAAAAAAAAACTTTTATGGACAAAAACAAACAGAAAAGCAGGAAAGGCAGTTGAGAGCGTGGGGTGGGGGTGATGGGAGGCCGTGTTTGAAAGCCGGTTCTGAGAGGAGGGACGGGGCATGGAGGTCACCGAGCAGGTGTTTGGGAACAGAACATTCTGGAGGAGGAGCCACCGGGGCCAAGGCCCTCTGATGGTGGACACGCGCCAGTGGCTAGCCCAGGTGGGTGGCTTGGCTGGGGCAGAGCAAGCAGATCATAAGGACCCCAGGGGGTGACGCAAGGGCTCTTCAAGGACTGCGGTTTCCCTCCAAGCGAGATGGGAGCCACTGCAGGGTTTTGTGTAAAAGAGGTGGAAAGAGCTGCCCAGAGCCGGGACGGGCTCCCTCTGGATTCTCTGTACAGACCAGGCTGAAGGGCTCAAGGGAAAGGCTACGGCAGTGTTCCAGGCAGGAGACGATGGTGGTGGCTTCAACACGGGGGTCCGACATGGTGGCGAGGCAGACAGCTGCCTTCCCTGATGCGGGTCCTCTTCTGTCCCCTGGCTTCTCTCCCCCGATGACGTCCTATCTCCCAGGAGTGTTTATACAGCTCGAGCAACTGGCTCCTTGGAGGTGGTGCTTTTTTCCTGCCGTTCTGTCCGTGGGGCTCAGATCTTCATTCTCTGTCCCCCCACTACCACCCACGTCCTACCTCCTGCCTCGTCTGTGGCTCTCGCTGTGCTCAGCCCTCGCCTGTAGCAGCCCCCCAAACTCTCCCTAGCCTGCCCATCCTGGTCATTACATTCCCAGGCTGCCGTCCCCCCCAGTCTGTTGTACAGTGTGAAACAAAAGCCCCGAGGGAGCTGGCTAACGTGTGAATTTGGGAACAAAGCAGGTGTTCTTCCCATGCACCCCTAATCCAGGAGGCTGGCAAGCTGACGCCCCGTGTTCACTTCTGCCAGCTGGGCACAATCAAAGCTTATCCTAACAGGAAGTTGCGTCAGCCAACAGGGCAGCACACGGGGAGTGATGTTGCAGGCAGAGTGTTACCTAGACGGCAGGGAAGGGGACGGAGGAGGACAGGGAGTATGCTCAGTGCAAGCTCTTTGTCTTCAAGGTTGATACTGTCACCCCTGGTCCACAGGGAACAAAAAACAGAACAGCCTGCCCTCAGCTAAGCCTGTACAGACTCCCACTTTGGGGGAGCGACCGACCTCCAAGTGCAAAGATGCTCCATGTCTGGGGGAGACAACAGGCATCTGGTCTAGAAAGTAAAAGTAAATTTAAAAGAATAAAAGGACACCTGATTTCTCAGGCCTGGACAGGACTGAGTCAATGAACCAGCAGAGACCCCGGGCTTTAGTCAGTGCCAGACTACGGAGATGGAGACTCCCAGTCAGGGCTTCCCACAGCCCATTCTGGGCCCTTCTCCTTGGCCCATTTAGGGAGCGTGTGTGAGTCTTTCCCATGATGCCCAAATGCAGCCAAGCAGAAAGGGCCCATGGCTTGGGGCTGGGAAGAGATTACAACAACCTGGCAGTGGACTCCACTGGGCCAGGGCCAGCCAGTGTGGCAGGCTGGGGCAAGAGTCTCACCTAATAATAAAGGAGCCCCTTTTCATTGTCTGGCTACAGATCCCCCCTGCTCATGAAGGGGCAGGCACAGGGGCAGGTGGACTACACCTGGGATACAGGGTGCCCCGTGCAAGGTGTGAGTCGCCCAGCTAGACGGCCATGCTTGGCTGATTTACATCTTATCAGCCCATCACAGACTGGTAATTATCTCACTCCGAATGTGTTTCCTGCTCTCCAGAATCTGGAAAGGAAGCTGAAAAGAGGTCAACCTCTTCAAAACCAAGGTCCTTTTCAATGCTTCTACCAGAGGAGCTTTCTGGGGACTGGTAGAAGTGTGGCTGTGATGATGAATTGTGTGTCTCCTTGGTTGGACTATGGGGACCGTTGGGCTATGCTGGCTGCTCCTTGGGGGCTGTGGCTCAGGGTCCTGCCCAGTTTGCACCCCTCCTTTGCTTCTGGATCTGTCCTTCCAGGCTCCTGCTGGAGGTCAAACACCATTATAGATAGTGGATCACATATGGATATGAATGTGATCAATATTTACAATCGGTTGATGGGAAGTGAGGCCCATGGGAAGAGATGGCCCTCCAGCAGGTGCGTGGGCCTTGTCAAATCAGTCGAAGGCCTTATGAGCACAGGTTACACTTTCCTGAAGAAGGAAATTTGCCTCCTGACTGCAGCATAGAAATCCTGCCTGAGATTGCAACCTTAGCTCTTACCCAACCCCCAGCCGGCCTGCGTGCCAGCTCCCACTCTGGCGTGAGCCAGCTCCTTGCAATCATCTCTTTCTCCACCTTCTGTCTGTATGTCATGAGCTGCAAAATATCACCTCCATCAATGGACTGCAGGCCTAACAATGGTCCTAGGAGATTATAATGCAGCTGCTCTATACAGGTGCATCAGTTTTTAAAAATTTCAGGTTAATGTAAAGATACAGTCAACCAGGTCACAGTAGTTGGATTTGTTAGGTAGGGTCCCTCTTGTGGTGTGTCCTGCACCCAGAAAGTGTGCCATACACCCTTACATTGTGTCCATTAACCTATCATTTTTTATCTTTTTTTTTTTTTTTTGAGATAGAGCCTCAAGCTGTCCCCCTGGGTGCAGTGGCTTCACTGCTCACAGCAACCTCCAACTCCTGGGCTCAAGCGAGTCTCCTGCCTCAGCCTCCCAAGTAGCTGGGACCACAGGTGTCCACCACAACACCCAGCTATTTTTTTGGTTGCAGCCATCATTGTTGTTTGGCAGGCCCGGGCTGGATTCGAACCCGCCACCTTAGGTGTATGTGGCTGGCACCTTAGCCGTTTAAGCCACAGGCGCCGAGCCATTTTTTATCTTTTATACTATTTTAATGTCTTTTACTGTACTTTTTTCTGTCTGGACGTGTTTACATACATTCTCACCGTTGTGTTACCCTTGTGTTCTCCATCCATACAGTAACATGCTGTACAGGTTGTAGCCCAGGAGCAAAATGCTAGACCATGTAGCCCAGGTGTGGAGTCGGCCATATTGTCTACGTTTGTGTAATTACACTGTGTCATGTGCACACAGTAAAAATCAGATGTGGCCCTGGTGTTGAGTGATGTGTGACTGTTTATGTGCATACAAATAGGCGTGTTTATCTGTACACGTTTAGATGTGCACGTGTATTTATGTGGGATGAGATATGGACACACAAAGGTGTCCCTCAGTTTCTGTGGTCCATGGGTTCTATGACACCCGGGGAGAGCAAAGTTCATAGATGCTGAAGCCCATTTATATAAACTGTTGCTGTATTTGCATGTAACGTACACACATGCTCCTGGATACTTTACGTCATCTCTAGATTACTAACAATACATAATACAGAGTAAAAGCTGTGTAAATAGTTGTTATACTATATCGATTATTTAATCTGTATTGTTTTTATGGCTGTATTATTGTTTTTATTTTCCTGAATATCCTCTACTGTGGTTGGTTGGACCCAGATACCGAGGGCCGGCTATAGGTGTCTGTGCACGTCTGAATGGTTGCAGGGATCTGGGAGCTGTGAGAGCACCCTCCCCACACTCCTGAAGTCCTTCAGAAGCCCAGGATTCTACAGCATTCCTTGTTTGGATGTGTGGACGCTGGAACCGGCCTAGAGTTGTCCCTGAAGCGTGGCATCTGGAAGACAAGCGGGACATGGCCAAGGACGAGGGTCTCACCAGCGAGGCTGACCTTTGTGCCCTTTGTGCCCTTGCCGGCTGCTCCTTGGGGGCTGTGGCTCAGGGTCCTGCCCAGTTTGCACCCTCCTTTGTCCTCCCAGGCTCCCGCTGGGGCAAGTGGTCCTGTTTCCATGTTACTTACTGAGACACAGTTATCTGAGTAGCCCATAGTGGCGGGTCACTCACACATCTATCCACCGCCCATCCCTCCACCCAGCAAAGATTTTCCCAGATCCCTCCAGCTCTTATTCACGGTGTGTGTCGGGGAGGACACACGTGCCCAGATGAGCTATTTTGGAGGTCTATGGTCTAAGGAGACTCCACTGCTGAAGACCACAGGGAGAGAATTCTAATCTTCTCCTCAGACATCCTGAGCCCTGTGGACCCGGGTCCTGCGTTCATCCTGCCTCCCTCTGGTCATAGGAGATAGTGGGACAAGTGCAGGGTGAAGAATGTCTGGGGCAGAGTGGCCACCAGGTGCAGCAACCCGGTCAGAAGACGTGGAGATGTGATCGCAGACCTGGAATCAGTCCTTGTACAGGGAACGCTGGGTGGGACGGTGCCGGGGCTCTTTCTCATCCTGGGATGCTTGCTCTGCCGTGGAGAGGACCAGCCCAGCTCACCATCATGTCCTGAGAAGTGAGTCTTCTCTCCAGGTGGCCCTTCCTGGTACTCTGGCAGGGAGCGGGGCCAGAACGGGCATCCTTCAAATCACCTTCCTCTCTTCCAGTCCCCTCACACAGGAACCACTACATGCAAATCTGTGTTGCAGAACCTCACGGACACTCCAACTTCAGCTCTGTAAACTCGAACGTGAGCGTAAACCAAAGCGTGTAGGGCGCATGCGCGAAGGCGGCACTCCTGTGGGTGGTCGCTGTGCGGGGCTTGCTTCATCCTTGGCTCTGTTTTCTATGTTTACTTTGGTTTTGTTTGACTAACCACGTGTATAAAATTATATTTGAAAATTACTATATTTGAATTATATTCAAACAGCTCCCCCAATGAAATCCTGGGTTTCATTCATTTCCAGGTCATCCCCAGGCGGACCTGGTCTTGGTCTGTAACATATCAGCAGAGGCTCTGTTAGGAAGGGAGGGTAAATGAACACAAATGAGAAAATAAGCAGTGCCACAAGAGAGGTGGAGAAAAATGGAGGAAGAGGATTCAGAGATGGGAACAGTCACGCCAGTAGGGATCAAACAAGGAAGCCTTACGGTGGGGGGATGTGGCACGTGAAGACCCCAAGGATGGCATGATGTGGAGATACAGAGCTAAGAAGAGAAAGTATTCAAAGAACAAAAATGTGGGGGACATGGGACAGATGAAGCTTGAAAAACATACAGAACTAGCGAGCATTTCATTTTCTTGGGAGAGAAGGTGTGTGAAGAGGCAGAGAGGGTGATCCCGTCATCCAAGAAAGTTGTAGAAGATCGGGGGGTCAAATCGGGGGTATTACTCTGCCTTTCTGACACTCTTAACAAATAAAAGTAGAATATAAATGGTAAAGCTATCATCCACATCATTACATGGGTCCATTGGATCGAATAAGTAAAGCTTATGAAAGCAGGATTTTGCTAAGTCACATAAATCGGTTACTGCCTTTCTCCATCCTTCCAACTAGGGATGCCATTGTTAGAATTAATCCTTGCATTGGTGGGCGTCAGCAGGATGAGGCAGATCCTTGGTGAGGATAAGACTGGATGACCCCATTTTCTGACCAATGGAAAGAATGACCTGAGCCCCTCATTTCTTTGCCAACATTGGTCCATCTCTTGTCTGCAATCTTGCTAGGTGGTTATTTGATGGCTGCTGTCAGAGCCTTCACATCTATAATCACATGCACTTGACCTCTTTGACTTAATTTCAGATGAAGTCATTCATTCTCTGGGTGCTGGCAAAGAGCAAAACACCCTAAGCCCGGGCATGGGTCATCTTCATTTGGGAAACAGCTGTGACCAGAAGCCCTGCTAAGATCCACGTGTCGTGGAGGAAACTTCTGGTGAATTGAAGTTTCTTGTTAAAGTGAAGATAAACCAGCATGATGAATTTAAACCCTGGATGTTAGGGTGGTGCCTGTGGCTCAAAGGAGTAGGGCGCCAGCCCCATATGCCGGAGGTGGCGGGTTCAAATCCAGCCCCGGCCAAAAACTGCAAAAAAAAGAAAAAAAGAAAAAAAAAGAAATTAAATAAAAATAATAAAATAAAATAAACCCTGGGTGTTGGCAATATATCTAAAGTGTGTTAGTTAACATCTTTAACCTAACAAATACAGTTGCTTACCTAGGAAAGTAAGATGATCTACATAGGCATCAGCTTCTGTGTGGTAGTCGCTGTGAAATGCAGTGGTAATTGTAATGATCACTATTTTTTGAACATTTATTTCACTCCAGGTACTTACTGTTCTGAGAGCTTTACTAGAATCATCTCACTCAATATTCGCAACAAACATAAAAGCTAAGCAAGCTGTTTTAATAACTTATAATGGGTTGAATGTTGCTCCCCTACAACAAAGATAGTCCCTATGGAACTATCCCTGCAACCTGTGAATTTGACCTTACTTGGAAAAAAGGGGTTTTGAAGCTGTAATTGTGTTAAGGACCTTGAGATGAGGAGATCGTCCAGCATTACCCTAAATCCCAGGATAAGTGTCCTTACAGGAGACACATAGAGTGGGAGGGGGCGGCAATGTGATCATAGCAGCAGGGACTGGAGTGGGGCCACCACAAGCCAAGGTTCACCAGTGTGTGTGTAAAATCTGCAGGTCAGAGAGGCAAGATGCCGTCTGTGTCACACCCTCCCAGTTTCTTAGCTGCCTTGACCTGTGGACATTTGCTGGACCATGTCTCCATTACAGCTGCTCTAGAAAGAGGATAAAAATAATAGTGCCTGCTCTCCCTACCTCAAATAACAGTGTGTGTGTAAAATCTTTGCAAATAGAAAGGCTTTGAAAAATATGAATATTTATGCGATGAGCCTAGACGTTTCCCTGGAATCTTATTTTTTGAGATAATCCCAGAGTTCAGTGATTGGCTGATTTCCCCTCAGAGTCTAGTGGCATAAGTTTGTAAGTTAGCAGAGTTTTAAAAATTGGGGCTTATTTTGATATTCTTATCCCAAATCCCTGCATATTGCTTCCAAATTACTTCCCTCAAGTCCTATAAGAGCTCACTCCATGGACAAGGGACCTTTCTTGGCTCTGGGAATACCAGATCTAAATACATTTGTCTCCTGAAAGGTTCCTGCTAAATATAAAGATGGTATTAGAAGAAAGTTCTGGCATCTCAATTGAGTGAGATAAGTCTGCTTCATTTGGGCATGTAAGTACCGGGGCATGGACTATGTCTCACCAACCTGCAAACTCTAGTAGTACCGATGGCCACGTGGTATCAATGCAGAAAACGTGGGTATTTACCTGGTGCAATTTCTCAGTTCTACACCAATAGGGTAGTGCTGGTTCATCCCTGACCTCTGTTTCATTCCAAAACTAAATTTTATCCTGTAAGCCTAATATAGGAAAATAGAGAGATGAATAAAGGCAGCCAGTCGCACCTTTCCAAGGCCTGAGTATCTACGTGTGTAATGTAACATAGCATCATCTGGTTCCTGTCTTTAAAAAATTATAGGAAGAGGCAAAAATTGTGTAAAGAGCAGAAATGGCCAGAGGACAGTTGTGTAATTAGCAGAACACATCTCTTTTCTCATGAGGGAGATACCGTCTCTGTTACATAACTCTGTCAAAGTCTCTACAAAGGTGATGAAGATAGCAGGGAACGGTGAAAGGAAAAGTAGCCTGGGAATCAGGTTGTTATTATTTTTTTTTTGGTCCTAAGCTTTTAAGCTACTTGGCATTAGGTTTTTATTACATACAACTGGAAGATTCTGGCGATTACTACAGTGGATGTGTGGGGCAGAGGATGGGGAAATAAATTACAGTGTCTTCAGTCCAGCTGGAGAAAGAAACCTTAGTTCAAATGCCTTGGTATACGTCACCTAAGTCTTTTAGAGAGTGCTAATTTTCAGGCCAGTTGTCCAGACTTGATCCAACCCCTGAGATCATGGCAATAGAATCCTGGCCTGAGTTACCTGACCTGTTCTCTCCAGCCACCAGCATCAAGGGGTGGGCAATGACCCTGGTTCACAGGGACCTGGTTCCTCACAGGGCCCAGAGGAGCTTTGTTTTCAGAAGGGGAAAGTGTGCTGGACAGAGAAGGCTGACCGGCATCTGGCACAGCTTTTCTGCCCTCTCTGTCTTGGTGGCAAGGTTCCCACCAGGCATTCCCCAGTCACCGGCTCCCCACTGGAATCCCATCCCACTGGCTCCTTATCACCGAGGCCTCAGCTCTCATCTCGTCGTCCCTGCGGCCTCTCCTCCCGCAGCTCTGCCCGACCAAGGCTGTTTCCCCGAGGCAGGGCAGCGCTGCCCGGATCACCAGCCCACACCGAGTGGGATGTCCCTGCCCCGAGTGGGATGTCCCCGCCCCACTCCTCCAGGCCCTTCCTTTCCCTTAATATATTTCCCCTGTCTTCCTTCTTCTCCTTCTTTACTCTGGATTGAATTTGCTTATTAATAATACCCATCTCTGACAGAATTCATTACCTCTGATCCAGGTCTTTTCTCCTGTGGATCTAGTGTGACTTTTGTACCATCTGTGGGGTCAGGGTAAAGAAAGCCAAAATATAAAAACTGCCCTATTTGAGAGCAGTCCCTGTTTTCCAGACATAGAAATGCAGATTCTCTCGAGGAATCAGCATCTCCAAAATTCAGAGCATCCAGGATGCCCACAAATACAAGCTCCTAAGGAAAATGACAAAACACACATGGAAGCAGGCCACCATGAGTGACAGGCAGCATAACCAGCTGTGAATGTGTGAGGACCCCTGAGGCCTTCAGATATCGAGATTATTAAGTACAGAATACTACATGTAAAGAAATAAGCGTTCCTTTAAGAATGTAACCTAAGAACACCATCTTTAAAGAGATAAAAGGTAGAATAAAAATAGCAAGGAAAAAGAGGCTATCAGTCATGACCAAACAGATTGGAAAAAAGAATGAAAGGGAATTTTTGGAGATAAAACTATAATTATTTAAATGAAAATCTAATCAGTTAGGTAAAGAAGCTAGTCACCATGACGATGATGACTGCTAACAGGTGGCAGCTGATAAGTACATATGACTTACTATACACTGGGCATTGTTCTAGGCTCTTTGTAAATACAGCTGAACAAAGAGGGATTGAACTAGAACTTAGATCTGGACAAATTACCTTGCTAGTGCTGTTTCTCAAATTCACAAGTGAAGTATCTTGGGCATAAGTTATATAACCCATCCGAGCCTCAGTTTCTTCATCTATAAGATAGAAATTCAGAGGAGGTGATTTGATGGGCTTCATTGTAGGACTATTTCTAGAGCTTAGGTTTTTGTCAACACTGAAAGAGTAAAATAATAATTAAGAGAGAGAAAGAGAGAGAGACTGATTTGATTCGGCTTCAATATTTTCTGCATACATTTACCTGTGACATTTTCTCGGCTTTTAAAAATTCCATTATTATGTAGATTTAGAAATTGGATGAGTATTTGCACAATTATAATTCAATGTTTCAAAACAGTATTTTATCTGTCCCAAATCACATAAATGAGTCAGAGCCATCCTGGCTTGAGAAGAAAGTGCCACTGAGACGTCACACAGTAGGCGTTTTCTGTCTGCTGGATCATATCACTGCCAGCACAGCTGGTCATGACAAATTCATGCATTCTCTTAGAAATGGTTTTAATAGATGGGTGATCATTTAAAGGTCCTTGTAGTTAGAACTACTTTATTTTTCAGATACTTCAAAGATTTAGATCCCAGAAAAACAACAACCAAACAACTCCCTGGCAGAATACTGCTCATTTAACGGGATCCTTCTGCCAGTGGAAGAGAGAAAGGCAACACAGTTAGCTGCACACAGTAGGTTCTTTTTCCTCCCAGTGCTTGTGTTCTGCAAACCATAAAAACAAATTCTGGTTTATTGAGGCAGAAAGTGGATTAAATGGAGGCAAAATGGGAAGGTTCATAGAATTGATGGGGAGGCTGAAGAAATAGCCTTGGAAAACACGCAGAGACCACAGGAAGTAACAGACCGAGTCGGCTGGGACTCCATCTGGAGCATCTCTGAAGGGGACACTCAGCACCGTGCCAGTGGACTCCTGAATCCAACTCTTTGACTAATAATCTCCATTGCTCTGCTGACTCTAAGTTATCTACCTGGTCAGGTGTAAGTCCTGCACTGTACCCTTGAGACTAAGGGGTGGACAGAGTCTCTGACCTCCTATGGCTTCTGTCATGACCACGTATTAACCGTGAGGCAGTCAAAATACAGACCAACTCCCTCACCACCACAGTGCCTAGAGTTGACAGCAATATGTATACTGTGTGCTTGGAAAATGCCAAGAGTGGATATTAAGTGTTTTCACCACAAAATAACAACTGGGTGAGGCAATGCATATGCTAATTAGCTTGATTTAGTCATCCCACCTGTGCGCATATTTCAAAACATCATGTCGTACATGATAAACATATGTACTTTTATCTGTCAATTTAGAAGCAATGCAATTATCTAAAGGGCAGGCTTGTTAAAAAAAAATAAAGCAGTACAGAAATTTTTCCTTTTCACCAGAGAGTCCCCAGTCCATCTGACCTGTGCCACCTCTGTTACCACTTGATCACACACACACCCATTGTGTGTAGAGTACATATTCTTACAATTTCCTATAAAAATACAGATGAACAAAAAATATCTATTTCAACAAATTTTCTCTGCTGCATACTTTTTTTCACCCAATAATGTACATAATAACTGTCTGGGCACTGTGATTTCTAACATTTTTGTAACTCGGAGGCTTCCAGACCATTCCAGGCCTTTCTCCCCGCACCCCCTGTTTAGTCTCTGAGTTTCGGGCAGACAGAATTGTCCATCATCGTTCCTTCTTCAGCACGTAGCTGTGTGCTATGTGTGTGGTGAGTGCCAATATGTGTAGGATGTCAGAAGGACCCAACTGTCCTCAAGAACAACGTGGCCCAGTGGAGAGTGCTGTGGTGTGTATCAGTCTCTGCCCGAGGAAGCCCTGAGATGTCCAGACACCAGAGCTTCTCAATCTGCCCTTGGGGTGAGGAGTGGCTGGGAGGCTGGAAACCTTGCTGTCCTCTCTAGCTGGTAAGATTCGCCCGTTAGCCCTCAGGGCTGCCTCGTTATTCAGGAACAGACCTCCTGTCTTTCCCTCTCCATCAAGAAGTGGCAAATGCCTCATTCTTCTCCTGCTAAGTTGCATTTCAGCTGGGCCTTGACGCTTCTTTTCAGAAAGCAAGAAGCTAATACCAAAGCTGGATTTTTATTTTGGCTCCATTTTACAAACATTTGCTCAAAACCCCACCACTTTCCAGTAGGTGCTGCTGACACAGAATGAATTCAACCACCAGCGGCAGATCAGTAAGCTTTCTCTGAGCACCTCCTGCATGCAGAGAAGAGGACTCAACTTTCAGGTCATTGTAAGATGGGTAAGATAAGGTCTCTGCCCTCTCTCTCTCTCTCTCTCTCTCTCTCGTTTTTCTTGGAGATAGTGTCACTCTATGTCCTGGGTAGAGTGCTGTGGTATCATCATAGCTCACAGCAACTCAGGCTCTTGGGCTCAAGTGATCCTCTTTTTTCAGCCTCCTGAGTAGCCAGGATTACAGGTGCCTGCCACAAGCCTGGCTAGTTTTTCTATTTTTAGTAGAGATGAAATCTTGCTCTTGCTGAGGCTGGTCTCGAACACCTGAGCTCAGGTGATCCACCCGCCTCAACCCCCCACAGTGCTAGGATTACAGACATGAGCCACGGCACCTGGCACTGCCTTCTCATAAGGAAAAATTTTCTGGAGAAGATACAAGTAGGTTATTAAAAAAATTGTAGTAAAATAATGTGAGCATTATTCTACCATGCTTGGGGGGGGGTGCTGCAGTGGTAACAATTTTGATCACTTTGCAAAAACACAACTAACTTAAAGCATTTTGGAATAATTATATATGCAAGCTGCGAAGAAGACCTATCACCTGTTCGTCTGTCTATCTATCTATCTATCTATCTATCTATCTATCATTTGTCCATCTATCGTCAGAGGAAGGGAGGTTGATTTCTCTTGGTTGTTCTGGGAGACAGGAGGAAGCAGAGGGAACAGTTGGCTTCAGGGTGAAGGTGACATTTGCAACATTGGAATCCCGAGAATTCACTAAAGAAACTGGAGTTAGAGAGGGCAGCCTGTGCAGGAGCAAAGGGGGGGCACTGCGCAGGAGGTTTTGCAGGAACCTTCAGACACCTCCCATTACTGGAGCACAGATTGGAACTTCAGATTAAATAGCACACTCCAGAAACTTGCTCCCCTGGGAGAAGGAGACCGGTCAACATTCCTCAGTTCTACTTTCACTGACAGCCTCCTCTGATCAGAGCAGCAAACACTCCCGCAGCAGTGAACATCCACTCATGGCATTCCTAGTGTTTTCCGCAGACTCTCACCCTCATGACTCCCTGCATATACGATCATGCTGCATGGGCTTATCACCATTTTACACATGCAGAGACCTACGCACAGACAGGCCACACAGCTGGTGGGTGGCGAGGGGGCTCCAATTCAGGCAGCCTGGGGTTTCCACCCTCCAAGGCTGTGGAAGCCTGGAGAAATGAAGGTGGCCGTGGGTGTGGCTGCACCCTGACCTCAGAGCTCACCTTCTCTAGGGAGGTGCTAAATCAGGGGTCCTATAGCCTGGAGTTGGGGAGGGCTGACAAGTGAGGACAGGACAGTGGTACCTGACCAAGAGACGGTATTCTGAGGCCTGTAGGATGAGTTGGTGGCATCCAGGTGAAGAGAAGGGGCTGGGAAGGGGAACCCATCCCTGGAGAGTGTGTATGTCTTGGGGCAAGAAAGAGCATGCCTGCTTTAATAAATAAACAAAAACTTGGCTGGTGCGACCCAAAGATTTAGTGTGAGGGGAACGTCTCTTAAGTCAAAGGTGGTGAGGAAGTGGGTCTCCAATCCTGCAGCTGTCAGGATTTCAATGTTTATCCTAAGAGCCATAGAAATTCTCTGAGTGATCCTAAGGAGGAAATTGGTATGATTTGCATCTTAAAAAGCTCAGGAAGGCTGCTATTTGAAGAACAGATAGAGAGAGAGAGAGAGAGAGATGAGATGGCAGAAAAAGCAAACCAGAGTGGCCGCTGGGAGCCCTGCTGGGCAGCCAGCATAGTAATGACGGTGGCTTGGATCCAGGGGAAGCTGGGGTGATGGAGGGAGGTACAGGGTGTCCAGAGGTATTTTGCAGATAGGATCCCCAGGGTGGGGTGACAGCACATGAGTGAGGAAGCGGGTCTGCTGGAGATGAAGATTACTCCCAAGTGTCACAGGTAACTGGAGCAAGTATTAGTAAAAATTTTAGACAAAGGCCAGGGAAGGAACATTCTAGGCCTTGCAGATGATATTGTATTTGGCCACCACAACTCTGCTGTTATAGAAGGAAGCAGTCAGGAAACTGGCAGGTTCTCTAATCACCGGAAGCCTCCCAGAGGCGGCTGCTGGGTCCTAGTTGTGCAACTCTTGCTCTGGTACATGTGAAGGTCACAGAGAAATGGCCCTCTGGCCCCCTGCAGAAGCAGGAGCTAGGCAGTGACTGCTAACATCGTTTCCCCCTCAGGGGACCGCCATGGAAGAGCCCTGGCTATTCTCTCCATTGAGACAAGGATCTATGCCCACTTGGGGACAGATGTGTCCCAGGTTAGTAACTAGTGAGTGCAAAGTGGGTGCTTCAACCCCGATCCTTGTTTTGCTTCCTGGCCCACAAAAGACTTTCCCGCAACCCACACTGTCTCCTCTCCCTTGTCCCCCTGAAACTGTCCCCCACCAGTGGGGAAACTTTGTTTTGCAAGCTTTGTTCACTTTTCGGGAAGGGAACTTTTCCTTTCTGAAAGATTTTTTTTTTTTTTAAAGAGCTGAACAGAAAGAGACAGCGAGAGTCTTCAAATGTCCCATCGCTGCTTTTGTTCAGCACAATAGACTTTATATCCCTTTGTCCAGTTTCTACAAAGTGGGACATAGGAGGTTTGTTGTCCAGAAATTAGCATCCTGTTTCTCTTTTTCTTTCTTTCCTTTTTTTTTTTCTCCTTGCTTCTAACACAATTTTGTCTCGGGGATAAACAGTGTTATTTTCCTTCCCTCCATTTGAGCCCCACATCGAACGTTTTCTATTAAAATTTAAATAAGCCACTTCAGAGACAGATGAAAATGGAAGGCCCAAATGAGCTGATTCACTAGGATCCGTTCCTGGGAATATAACGTATTTGCTCTTGCCGCTTACGCAACTGGCTTTCCTAATGGACGGTTCAAGTGGGCCAGCACCGTGCTGCTGTAGTCATCCCATCCACGTCTCCACCTAGAATGGCTGATCGCAAGGGGAGAGATGAGGCGCACACACTCTCAACTCTCCTGCCCCACGGAGACCAATTATCATTCCGAGAAATTGCTGGAAGCAGACTATTTTTTTGTAACAGACATTGAATTCTGTTTGTGTGCGCCTTAGTACACATAGCAACCGTGCACTTGGCTGCTAGCTGATCATTCACATTTTGCTCTTTTTTCTTTGATTAAGTGGGAGACAGGTCTTTCACGGTGGGGGGTAGGTGGTGTGGGGCTGCTGAGAGGAGATGGGAAGGGCCCAGGGCACAGGATGAGGCAGAGATAGGGTAATGAATGGCAAGTTTGAAACTGAGCTGGTGAGCCAGCCCAAGACCTTCCTCCCAGACCTTCCTAATAGAATGAAATATTCCCTCTTGCGTCTCTCCAGAGTGCTGAGTGCCTGGGTAAGGGCAGTCATAGAAAGGCTAATCAAGAGGAGAGGCTCAGTGGCTTCCAAATCCAAGAATCAGGGCATGGAGCACACAGTTCAGGACCAAGTAAGGTGAGATAACTGTAAGCCAAGTATGGCAGCATAGAGTGGTGTGGGATTATAAAGAGAGTCAGCCAAATTGTGCTGCTTATCCTCAGCCTTCCAAAAAAGGGTGAACTGTGTCTGGGAGCCCGTAGCTTAGTGATTAGGGCACTGGCCACATGCTCTGAGGATGGTGGGTTCAAATCTGGCCCAGGCTCACTAAGCAAACAAAAAAAAAAAATAGCTGGGTGTTGTGGTGGGTGCTTGCTGTCCTAGCTACAGGGGAGGTTGAGACAAAAAGATCACTTGAACCCAAGAGTTGGAAGTTGCTGTGAGCTAAGACACCACAGCATCCTACCATGGGTGACAGAGTGGGACTCTGTCTCAAAAAAGGAAAAAGAAAGAATGAATTGCTCTTTGGTTGAATAATTTTGAAAAGACATGATTTTTGATTCTTAGGGAGAAATATTGACAGGGATAATAATACAAATGATGATGATAAGAAGTATATATATATATATAGGTGATCGCTGACATAGACCTTACTGCCACCTACCGTCACCCAGCTGCCTCCCCTTCTAGACCCACTAAAGCATGGATCTCCCTGCTACTGGAGCGAGGTGCCCACGAGTGACTCTGTGGGTCAGTGAAATGTGACTGTGTCCTCTCATCTCCTGTCTGCTTGGCTGTACATGTCTATGACTGGCGGCATTCCCTGAATGAGGATGACCCCCTGTCCCACCACTAATATGTGGTGAGCATGTAGGATGAAGAAGTGACTCTTATGCTGAACCCTTGAGATTTTGAGCTTGTTTGTTACAGAAGCATAACCTGGCCTGTGCTGGTTGATAAAATAACTCACGTTTAATGAGCGCTCGCTCACTTCCAGATGCCAGCCGCAGTATTTCACACGTGTTAATAGGTTTGTGTATTTATTAGAGACTCTGGACTGTCTAGAGAAAAATAAGCATGGAAGTGACCTATAGAACCCGTCATCCTTAACTTTCTTTAATACAGACACAGATGACCTGTTGGTGTCTTGCAGGACACAACTAGATGGAGCGTGTTGGAAAACTGAGGCCTGAATCATGCTTCACTGTCCATGGCTTGGGACAGGGCATTATGGAGCACAGCGTGAACAGAAAGGCGCCTTACGTGGTGGGAAGAAAGGAGATCGAGGGCTAAATGTGGACAGCTTCCTCTGTGCTTATTTCTACAGCAGAGCCTGAGATGATCAGCGTTCGACATTAAAATGTGACTCTGCCCCTTGGCTACCATTTAATATCCCTGAGGAGACTGGAAATGAGGTGATGAGGAAGACAAGGCCTTGCTCCCTTGGTGATGAGGCCTTGCTCCCTTGCTGATGAGGCCTTGCTACCTTGGTGATGAGGCCTTGCTACTTTTGCTCCTGAGGAAGATGATGGTCCTGCCAGAGGAGAACTGCCAGGAAGCTTTCTTCTTCTCCCCAACCCTAAACCCCAGGGGGAGATAAAACTTCTATTGAATAGTTAGGGCAGCAACTAAGACAAAGATCCAGAGTCAGGTAAGGGTGACTGCAGAAAGGCCAGTGCTCCCATGGCCAGTATCACTCTATTAGTCCCAGTCACATGACTAAGGTGGTCATGTGATGGAGAACTCATGACAGAGAAACTGTCTGACCATGCTACTGTTCTCGGGTGGCCAGGTATCTGTAAGTCAGGCATTGAGGTCACATGGTCACAGAGGAACCGTGACCTCACACCTGGATTAGAAGCTGCAGGGAAGGACCCTGGGCTCCTGTGTGTGCTGTTTCCATTGCTTGGAACGATCTTCTCAGGACCTTGTACGTCTGGCTTCTCATCACTCAAGTCTCTTCTAAAAGGTCATCTCCTGAGGGGACTCTGCCGACCTCCAGCTGAAAACAGGCCCCAGTTATTTTCTATCGCATTGCTCTGTTTCACTTACACCCCGAAACTCATCGCCACCTGGCGTTTTTCTTATGGATTTATTTGTTCAGCATTTGTCTCTGTTCAGTAAAATATAAGCCCCATGAGAGTCCGTGTCCAGCACAGTGCCTGACACACGACAGTGTCTTAGAGCGACCACATCCTTCCTTCTGGCCTCTGTCCTCCTCCCTTCCCTCTTGTCATCCTTTTCTTCTTCCTTCACACTTAATATGTGAGGAATTCTTAATAAAATCATTTTACACAATGAGGAGGCCGATTCCTTCACCTCGACTAGTGCTCAGTTCATTTGGGAGGATGAGAGTGAAGCGTCCTTGGAATTGAAGAGACGGACTAGAGTCCTGGTTTGGCTACTTGGGGTGCTCTGTGGATCAGTCTCTTCACACACAGACTAGAAATAATAATAACACCTACTCTGTTGGGTAGTTGGAGAAAGGTATGAGATAAATTGTGTATAAATCTTAATGAATAAAGAGCATTCATTATTATATAATGAAACCTCCCAGGTCTTCACTAGTAGAATGAAATATTCCCTCTTCTGTCTCTCCAGAGTGCTGAGATCATCTTCTTTACCTCGCCTATAAAATATACTACTTTATCCTTGTATTTTCTTTTTATGTGCAGGTGGTTATTGAAGTCCCTTTTAAGGACATAGTGCAGGGGTCCTCAAACTTTTTAAACAGGGGGCCAGTTTGCTGTCCCTCAGATCATGGGAGGGCCGGACTGCGGGCCCTGGGACGAGTCAGCTGCTAAGCAGGACAGGCAGCGGTGGCAAAAACACCCAGCGGGCTGGATAAATGTCCTAGGCAGGCTGCATGTGGCCTGTGGGCCGTAATTTGAGGATATAGTGTTTTTCATAATTATGTGTTAATTAGGATTCCCTAGCTGTGAAATACTTTAGTATCCAAATGAAGGTAGTTTACACATTGCTAAAATTTTATCATCTAGCATTAAAAAGGAGATTGAAGAAAAGTGGTTTCAAGTTAATTAACCTAATGGTGCAATGTGTCCAGGGGACCTCTGTGTCCCCATTGCCATTCTGTCATTGGCAGCCTATTGGCACTCATCCAAGACTTGCTACCTCATGGTGTCAAAAAGGCTGCTGCACTGGCAGTCCTCACATCTTCACTCAGGTATGTCAAGAAGGAAATAATTTTCTTCTTACCTCTTTATATCAGAAAGAAAGCTGTTTTGCAGAACTCCCGTTGGACTCCCCCTTGGGCCAGATTGCATCACATGGCTGTGCATAAATTGAACCCTGGCA
Organism: Galago senegalensis; assembly: GCA_963575145.1. NCBI lineage: Eukaryota > Metazoa > Chordata > Mammalia > Primates > Galagidae > Galago > Galago senegalensis. The sequence continues at coordinate 13,354 of CAUYTI010136101.1, read as the reverse complement.
AAGGAAACAGAATTGACTCTATGGGCTTGGACTGACTAATATTCACTTCTTGGGCCTAGATGGGAACCGTCTTTCTTGAGCACATGGGAAAATAAACATTTGAACAAAATCAGGGGTTTCCCATTCAGGACAAAGAAAACCAAGTTGAGAGGTTAATTATGTGGCCAGGAATGTCTGCTGTGATTGATACCTGTGTCTCAAACTCTCAGCCCATTGAATCCATCTAGTTGGCTCTCTGAAACAGTTGTGACAGAAAGCCGTGTTCCTGCCTGTACTTGCAACTTCCTACTTAACATCTTCATTTGGATGCCTATAGACAATTTAGATTCAAGAAGCCAAAGATTAGAATTAGTTTCCCTTGGCTGGGTGTGGTGGCTCATGCCTGTGATCCCAGCACCCTGGGAGGCTGAGATGGGAGAATTGCCTGAACTCAGGAGTTCCAGACAAGCCTTAGCAAGAGCGAGACCCCCATCACTACTAAAAATAGAAAAACTAGCTATGTGTAGTGGTGGGCACCTGTAGTCCCAGCTACTCAGGAGGCTGAGGCAGTAGAATCACTTGAGCCCAAGAGTTTGAAGTTGCTGTGAGCTTTGATGCCATGGCGCTCTACTGAGGGCTATAGAGTGAGACTATCTCAAAAAAAAAAAAAAATTAGTCTCCCTTCTCTAAAATCTGCTCTTTTCTCTTTGTCTTTCCCCAGTAAATGGTACCACCATTCTGCCCACTTAATTGAGCTAAAAACTTCAGAGCGCTCTGAATTTCTCAGTCTCCCACATCTCCAGCATTCAACTGGCTCCCAAATTCTGTGCAGCTGTCCCTTGACCTGGTGCCCTCCTCTATATTTTCCTGCTCCTGCTCTTATGCTCTGTTGCCTGGACATCTGTCTTCCTGCCTCCAGATATTCTAATCCGCCTCCAGACTGTGTCCAATATGGTCTGTCTTACATGCATAGATCAGATATTTTCTCTCCTATTTGTATTTCTTCAGAGACTTTTTGTTGAACTGTGCCTCTCCAAACAGATATGAGGGAATACTACCCCTCAGAACCTCAGTACTATCCCTTAGTACCTAAGTACTATCCCTTAGTACCTCAGTACTACCACTTAGTACCTCAGTATTATCCCTCAGTACCTTAGTGCTATATCCCTGAGCACCTCAGTACTAACCTCAGAATGTGGTCTCATTTGGAGACAGGGTCTTTATAGAGGCAGGTTAATTAGAATGAGGTTATTAGCACAGGCACTAATCCAATATGGCTGGTGGCTTTATACATAGGGGCAGTGTGAGCACCGGTGAGCACACAGGTAGGGTGTGTGAGAAGGTGAATGTGGAGGTTGGAGCAGGGGTCAGCACACCCCCAGAAGCTAGGAGCACGGCATGGAAACTTCCTTCTTCACAGTTCTTAGAAGAAACCTCCCCTGTTGACATTATGATCTCAGACTCTCAGCCTCCAGAACCAGGAGACAATCAGCTTCTGTGCTGAGTCCCTGGTGCTTCCCTGATGGATGTCCTAGGAAGCTAGTCCACGCCCCTTTCCTACTAGGAGAGTCAGGGTCCTTCACAGTCATGTCCAAGGTCATATGTGATCTGACTCTGGCTTGTTCTCTAGCATCTCCTACCATTCTGTCCTCTGGAGATGGCCTATTAGACTCCAGAACCTTCTGGAGATTCTCTGACTGTGACTCTGAGTGTCGCACAAATTTATCTTCTTGTCACCGCACATGGATCCTGTGAGTCAGCTCAGTTGTTATCTTTTCAGAGATGTCTCTCCATCCCTGTCTCCCCAGAGGGAATTTCCCCGTCTCCACTCTCCTATACCACCCAGGCAAGCCTCCACTGACCAGCTTGTTCCATGTCTTATTCTTTGTCTTGTGACTGTATTTCTTGGTCCAGACTGAGAGAACATTGCGGGTGGAGCTCACTTATTACTCACCTCTTCTCTCAGTGTCAAGCTCAGAGAGGTGGCTAATGAAAGCCAACAATCCTCATAGGGAGGTCACCAAGCAACTGAGGAGCTGAAGACAGATCAGTGGAAATGGGCTGGACTAGAGGTGATGGGAACTTGCCTCCGGGCTTACTCTGCTGCTAACTTGCTGCCTGTTCTTGGGCAAATTCTCTCACCTCCCTGGTTTCTGCCTTCCTATCTGCCAGCTGGGGTGGTGGGGCAGGTTTCTCCAAGGATGCCTTCACACTGTCCCCTGGGGCCCTTGTCCTAAGGATATTCTTTGTGGCATTCTCGTGGTCCAAACTGAAGACATACATATCGAACGTGGACTTTCAGGCTGACTGAAGGGAAACAGTGGTGCTTCCGCAGGTCTCCACTCATCGCTCCAAACGCAGCCCCTTCATTTGGTTCTTGGCAAGGTTAATCGTAACCAAGGGCACTTGTAGCTGGGGTTATGGTTATGATTAGAGTTTTAAACTGAACGTCCACTAAGAACATTGACTGGGTTATTCAACGCCATTCCCTCTTTTGCTGGCAGAGGTCATAGGGGTTGGATGGAGGCAGCAGGAGGACATGGATGTGTTTCCTGCGAAACGCCTGCAAAGCCTGAGTGGGCAGAAGGTGGAGCCTGCTGCTCTCTGGGCCCTTCTCTTCCCCGCAGTCTCTCCCTCCGCAATGAAAGGCTTTCTTGCTGAGACGGAGCCACCTGGGAGTTGGGTCTCCAGTGGAGGGACAGGTTTGGACTGTTACTGAGCTCAATTTTGTGATGGGAAAAGACAAAAAAAAATCTTTATTTCTGCAATGGTGGCAGACTGTGTTGTTTACGGATCCGTTCTCACATGGGAAATCCTTGGCTGATTTTGCCCTTCGTGAAAGTGACCTTTGCTCTAACACTATTTCTGGGAAGTTCCACATCCTGACAGCCTGAAGCAGTCATGGAAATTGCCCCATGCTCTGTGAGTAACTAACACAGCTCTGTGTGTGTGTGTGTAATGTGGGCACATGTTTTTCTTTCTGCCTGAGATGGATAAACCAACATTTGGTTCATAACTTGCTGCTTGTGCAAGTCCCTTGGCCTCGATGGTTTGTGTGGCCTTGTAAGAAATGCGTACAATGATGCTATCTTAATCTCACGCTCCACTTCTAACAATACCTGTTCATTTATCTCACCCAAAGTCTTCTATTCAATGATGTTACTTCTGGTTTTAAGAACTACAAGTTGTGGGTGGCACCTGTGGCTCAGTGGCTAAGGTGCTGGCCTCATATACTGAGGGTAGAGGGTTCAAACCCAGCCCCAGCCAAACTGCAACAACAAAATAGCCAGGTGCCTGTAGTCCCAGCTACTTGGGAGGCTGAGGCAGGAGAATCACCTAAGCTCAAGGAGTTGGAGGTTGCTGTGAGCTGTGATGCTACAGTACTCTACAGAGGGTTGATGGGTGAGACTCTGTCTCAAAAAAAAAAAACCCAATGAACTACAAGTTGTTGAAAGAAAATTGTGATCTTAAATTAGTTTTGCTAAAGATCATTTACTTAACCAACTTTAGTGGGGAGAAAACCCTGTAGGACTCTGCTGTCATGGTTCTGGGAGCGACAGCTATGGGTCCTTCAAAGGTTCTTGTTTGAATAATAATTCCAGGGGCATTTCTTTCTAGGTTATGCTGTAAACTTTTTCTTTTCTATTTTCTCTTATATTTTTTATAGTAACCAAGGACATTGATATCATCATTTCCACTTACTAGTTGAAGATTTCTGTGCTTAAGGAGAGTAAGTGGTGGTCCCAATGTCACTGAGTGGTAAGAAGTAGTCATCACCTAGAACTGGCCTTGTACATATTTAAAAATACATATTATTCTAAGTGAAAGAAGCCAGTTTGATGCTGTTCATATGAAATAATGGAGTAGGTGAATTCACAGAGATGGATCAGTGGTTACTTAAGACTGGTGTGGGGCTGGGATAAGACCTGTGGGTATAAGGGTTCATTTTGCGGGTGATGAAAATGGTCTAAAATTAAATTATACTGACCAACCACAAACTCTGTGACTACATCAAAAAGTACTGAATTATAACTTCTACTGTGTAAATCATATGGTATATAAATTGTATATTAATGAAGTTGTTAAAAAAAGAGCAGACATTGTCAGCAGCTGGATGTAGGGAGGTGGGACTAGATGAATTATTTTTTATTAAGTCATTTGTACATAGATCATGAATACATTTATGTCATTATGGGATTCAATGTGTTGATTATTTGTACAAATTGGAGTGCTTACATCCTACTAATTAACATAGCCTCATTTACCCAATTACAGCGTTAAGACATTTGTGTTCTACACCTAATAGATCCAACTTGTACTTGCAATATGCTCCATAGGTGTGGTCCCGCTATTAACCTTCCCTCTATCTACCCAATCCTCTTCCTACCCTTCCCTTCCCCCTTCCCTCCTTTGTCCTAGGGAATAGTTGTGATTCATCTTTCATATGAAAGTGTGAGTGATTATAAATTAGTTTCATAGTAGTACTGAGTACATTGGAAATTTTTTTTTCCACTCCTGAGATACTTTACTAAGAAGAATATTTTCCAGCTATATTCATGTAAACGTAAAAGAGGTAAAGTCTCCATGTTTTTTAATGCTGCATAGTATTTCATGGTATACATATACCATAATTTATTAATCCATTCATGGGTTGATGGGCACTTGGACTTCTTCCATGACTTGGCAATTATGAATTGAACTGCAATGAACAATCTGGTGCAAATATCTTTGTTGCCAAATGATTTTTGGTCTTTTGGATATACACCTAGAAGAAGAATTGCAGGATCAAATGGCAGGCCTACGTTTAGGTCCCTGAGTGTTCTCCAAACTTCCTTCCAAAAGGAATGTACTTGCTTGCATTCCCACCAGCAGTGTAGAAGTGTTCCCTTTTCTCCACATCCACGCCAACATCTGTAGTTTTGGGATTTTCTCATGTGGGCTACTCTTACTGGAGTTGGATAGTATCTCAGAGTGGTTTTGATTTGCATTTCTTTGATGATTTAAAGATGATGAGCATTTTTTCATGTGTCTGTAGACCACGTGCCTGTCTTTTTCAGAGACTCTTCTGTTCATGTCTCTTGCCCACAATGAAAGGGAATCACTTGCTTTTTTCTTATTAACAAGTTTGAGTTCTCTGTGGATTCTGGTTATAGATCTTTGTCAGAAATATAACTTGCAAAAATCCTCTCCTATTCTGAGGGCTATTTGCTTTACTTAGTGTGTTCTTGGCAGTGCAGAAACTTTTTAATTTGATTAGATCCCAGTAACGTCTTTTTGATGTTGCTTCAATTGCCTGGGGTGTCCTCCTCATAAAGTATTCTCCCAGGCCAATTTTTTCAAGTGTTTCCCCTGCACTCTCTCCAAGAATTTTTATAGTTTTCGTGTCTTAAGTTTAAGTCATTTAACCAGTGAAAGTCAATTTTTGTTAGAGGAGAAAGGTGTGGGTCCAGTTTCAGTCTTCTACCAGTTGCCAGCCAGTTCACCCAGCACCATTTGTTAAGTAGGGAATCTTTTCCCCAATTTATATTTTTGATCAGCTGATCAAATGATGATAAGTGTCTGGGTTCACCTCTTGATCTTCAATTCTGTTCCATCCATCTACCTCTCTATTTTTGTGCCAACACCATGCTGTTTTGATCACAATCGATTTATAGTATAGTCTGAAGTCTGGAAGTGTGATTCCTCCTGATTTGTTTTTATTTCTGAGCAATATCTTGGCTATTTGAGATTTTCTTTCTGTTTCCATATAAAACAAAGTACTAATTTTTCCAGGTCTTTAAAGTATGACAGAGGTGCTTTAATAGGGATTGCATTAAATCTGTAGATTGCTTTAGGTATTATGTCTATTTTAACAATGTTGATTCTTCCCAGCCAATGAGCATAGTGTATTTTTCCGTTTGTTAACATCTTCAGCTATTTCTTTTCTCAGAGTTTCATAGTTTTCTTTATAGAGATCTTTCACATCCTTAGATACACTCCCAGATATTTCATCTTCTTTGGCACTGTTGTAAAGGGAATAGAGTCCTTGATTGTTTTTTCCCCTTGACTATTGTTGGTATATGTAAAGGCTACAGATCTGTGAGTGTTAATTTTGTATCCTGAGACATTGCTGTATTCCTTGATCACTTCTAGGAGTTTTGTACTTGAATCCCTGGGTTTTCCAGATATACAATCATATCATTTGTGAAGAGTGACAGTTTGATCTCCTCTGATCCTATTTGGATCCCCTTGATTGCCTTCTCTTGCCTGATTGTGATGGCTAAGACTTCCATTACAATGTTAAAAATAGCAGTGGGGACAATGGGCATCCTTGCCTGGTTCCTGATCTGAGTGGAAATGATTTCACTTTAACTCCATTCAATACGATATTGGCTGTGAGTTTGCTGTAGATGGCCTCTATTAGTTTAAGAAATGTTCCTTTTATGCCTGTTTTCTTAAGCATCTGATCAAGAAAGGATGCTGGATATTCTCAAAAGTTTTTTCTGCATCGATTAAGAGAATCATATGGTCTTTGTTTTTTAATTTGTTTATGAGATATATTACATTTATGGATTTACATATATTGAACCATCCTTGGGACCCTGGGATAAAACCCACCTGGTCAGATCTACTTTTAGATACCTGAGTATTCTCCATACTTCTTTCCAAAAGGAATGTAAAAGCTTGTACTTCCATCAGCAGGACAGAAGTGTTCCCTTTTCTCCATATCCACGCCAACATTTGTAGTTTTGGGATTTTGTTATGTGAATCACTCTTATGGGAGTTAGATGATATCTCAAAGTGGTTTTGATTTGCATTTCTTTGATTAAAGATGATGAGCATTTTTTCATGTGTCTGTAGGCCATGAGCCTGTCTTCTTCAGAGAATCTTCTGTTCAAGTCTCTTGCCCACAGTGAAATGGGATTATTTGTTCTTTTCTTCTTAATAAGTTTGAGTTCTCTGTGGATTCTGGTTATCAAACCTTTGTCAGAAGCTTAACCTTCAAATATTCTCTCTCATCTGAGGGCTTGCTTTACTTAGTGTGTTCTTGGCTGTGCAGAAGCTTTTTAGTTTAATCAGATCCCAGTAATGTATTTTTGGTGTTGCTTCAATTGCCGGGGTGGGGGGGTCCTCCTTTCAGGAGGTCCTCCAAATCAGGAGCAATCATGCTACTGTACCAGACCTCAAACTATACTATAAATCTATAGTGATCAAAACAGCATGGTATTGGCACAGAAATGGGGAGGTAGATGTATAGAACAGAATTGAGAACCAAGACATGAACTCAGACACTTATCGTTATTTGATCTTTGATAAGCCCATCAAAAATATAAATTGGGGGAAAGATCCCTATTTTAACAAATGGTGCTGGCTCGGCGCCTATAGCTCAACCGGCTAAGGCGCCAGCCACGTACACCTAAGGTGGCAGGTTCAAATCCCTAGCCCGGACCCGCCAAACAACGATGATGGCTGCAACCAAAAAATAGCCGGGCGCCTGTGGTCCCAGCTACTTGGGAGGCGGAGGCAAGAGACTCGCTTGAGCCCAGGAGTTGGAGGTTGCTGTGAGCTGTAATGCCACGGCACTCTACCCAGGGGTACAGCTTGAGGCTTGTCTCAAAAAAAAAAAAAAAAACAAAACAAAACAAATGGTGCTAAGAGAATTGGCTGGCAACTTGTAAAAGACTGAAACTGGACTCACACCTTTCACCATTAACAAAAATTGACTCTCACTGGATAAAAGATTTAAATTTAAGGCAAGAAACTGTAAAGATTCCTGGAGCAAGTACAGGAGAAACACTTGAAGAAATTGGCCTGGGGGAATACTTTATGAGGAGGACCCCCCCTCATAAAGGAGGGGAGCAGTGGAGACAATGGGCAACCTTGCCTGGTTCCTGATCCGAGTGAAATGTTTTCTATTTTACTCCATTCAATATGATATTGGTTGTGGGTTTGCTGTAGATGGCCTCTATCAGTTTAAGAAAAGTCCCTTCTATGCTTATTTTCTTAAGTGTTCTTTCTGACCAAGAAAGGATGCTGGATATTATCAAAAGCTTTTTCTGCATCTATTGAGAGAATCAGATGGTCTTTGTTTTTTAGTTTATGTGATGTATTATATTTATAGATTTACGTGTATTGAACCAACCTTGAGACCCTGTGATAAAACCCACTTGGTTATGGTGTATAATTCGTTTGATGTGTTGCTGGCTTCTGTTTGCTAGGATCTTATTGAATGTTTTTGCATCTATGTTCATTAAAGATATTGGTCTATAGTTTTCTTTTCTTGATGGGTCTTTTCCTGGTTTGGGGATCAGGGTGATATTTGCTTCATAGAATTTGCTGGGAAGTATTCTTTCTTTTTCGATGTTTTAGAAAAGGTTGAGTAATATAGTTCTGATGTGAAGCCATCTGGTCCCAGACTCTTCTTTTTTGGGTAATTTCGTATAGTTGATTCTATTTCAGTACTTGATATAGGTCTGTTCAGCATTTCCAATTTTGTTGAATTTTTAAAAAACCAACTTTTTGATTCATTGATCTTTTGAACAATTCTTTTGTTATCAATTTCATTTAATTCTGCTCTAATTTTATTTATTTCTTTTCTTCTGCTGGATTTGGGGTTGGACTGTTCTACCTTTTCCAGTTGCTTAAGATGTCCCATTAAGTTATTGACTTCCTCTCTTTCCATTGTCTTGAGGAAGGCTTGCAACACTACAAATTTCCCTCTTAAGACTGCCTTTGCAGTATCCCACAGGTTCTGATAATTCATGTCTTCATTATTGTTTTGTTCCAAAAGTTTGGCAATTTCCTTCCTTCTTTTTTTTTTTTTTTTTTTCTTGTTTAGAGGCAGAGTTTCACTTTGTCGCCCTTGGTAGAGTACAAGACCTTGTCTCTATAAAAAAAATAAAATAGAAATTGTCTAGGCATCATGGCATGCACCTGTAGGCCTAACTACTTGGAAGGCTGAGGTGGGAGGATCGTTGAACCCAGGAGTTTGAGGCTGCTGTGAGCTATGATTGTGCCATTGCACTTTAGCCTGGACTATAGAGTGAGATTTTTGTCTCAATAAACAAAAAAAAAAAAAAAAATAGAAAGAAAGAGAAGACAAGACTTGCCTTGGAGTACATTTTTCTCACTTTGCTGTGTGGGAAATTATGACAACTGGAGCAAACTGAATCATAGGCAAAGGGTAACAGAGTTTCCTGCCCAGCATGGGCCTTTGATGATGTTACCAAGGAGAGCCTGCTGCATCGAGATTGTTGTGTAGCAGAGAAATGAACTTTGGTCTTGTCTTAAACACTTTTAATTCTGAACTCATTGTCACAGCAGCTTAGCCTGTTGCTTACCCTTCACCCCAACCTGCCCTTCTTGTTTCTCCCTTTGTTTCTTACTTTGTTCATAGCACTACCTAACACATTTACTGTGCTACACTTACCAGTCTGCTCCTGCAAGCCAGCATGAGAAGGGAGAGTTCCTCTTGTGACCCAGCAGGAGGAAGGACAGTTGACCTGAGTGGAAATGGTGGGAATGAAGAAATAAAGCCGAGAAGGACAGGGAGAGGTAAAGAAAGGCAGGAGACGAGAGATAGGATGGCATCGGGAGGACTGATGCAGCTGATGGCTGCAGCCAGCACCTGAACCATGGAAACAGCTTTATTTATACAATATCTTTACAAGGTTGCATAAATCTTAACACATGGGATAGAGATCATCCTTAAAGAGGAAAAACTTAACTTGCCGATAACAAGGAAAGTATGCATAGGCTTTGTGACTTCTGGCAGGTGGAAAAAATGTTGTTAAAAGAGGAGAAGTGGTTGGGGGTTGCTCTCAGTATTTCCCAGGCTGGGGGTACTATGACTGCTATGCTATGGTTTTTTTTTAATATTTTAAAAAATATATATATATATTTAAATGCCATGCTACGATTTTTTTTCTTTTAATATTTAAACCTCTGGCTGGCACAGTAACGCACACCTATAGTCCTAGCACTCTGGGAGGCCTAGGAGGGTCAATTTCTTTTCTTTTTTTTTTTTTGAGACAGAGCCTCAAGCTATCCCCCTGGGTAGAGTGCTGTGGCATCACAGCTCACAGCAACCTCCAACTCCTGGGCTCAAGCAAGTCTTCTGCCTCAGCCTCCCAAGTAGCTGGGACCACAGGCACCCGCCACAACGCCTGGCTATTTTTTGGTTGCAGCTGTCATTGTTGTTTGGCGGGCTTGGGCTGGATTTGAACCTGCCACCTTAGCTGTATGTGGCCAGTGCCTTAGCCACTTGAGCCACAGGCACCAAGCTGTGAATTTCTTTTCTTTCCTTTCTTTTTTTTTTTTGCAGTTTTGGTCAGGGCTGGGTTTGAACCTGCCACCTCTGTTATATGAGGCCAGTGTGCTACTCCTTGAGCCAGTGACACCACTGAGGGTGAATTTCTTGAGCTCAGGAGTTAGAGACTAGTCTGAGCAAGAGTGGGACTCCGTCTCTACTAAAAATAGAAAAAACTAGCTGGGTATCCTGGTGGGCACTTGTAGTCCCACCTGCTTGGGAGGCTGAGGCAGGAGAATTGCATGAACCCATGAGTTTGAGATTGCTATGAGCTTTGATGCCACGGCACTCTAGCCTGAGTCAATAGAGCAAGACTTTGTCTCAAAAAAGAAAAAAAAAATTATACCTTTGGTATATTTGGGATTTATTTTAGGATGGAGTCTGAAGAATGGAATCAGGTTTATTTTGTTTTCAGGTATTGTCCTAACACTCTCTGTATCAATGCCTTTTTAGAATTTAACAGACAAAGTCTTATTATTATCTGGTACAATGATAAAAAAATAAGAAATCTCTTGAGTTCATGGTGATATGACTGCAGCTACCACCCAGCTGGAGAGGAACACAGGAGACCAAGCTCTCCTAAGCAGACTTAGGACAATACCCATTGACCTGCTAAGGTATCTGTGGGACTAGAGACTAGTCTAACCCATTGAAGCTACCAGCAATGTGGACGTAGGTCACTTGAGTCCCAGTTGGTTGCTCTACTACTGCTACTGCATCACCCACATTGCATAGCTTCCCAGGGACCTGAGACCCACCCATAATCTTCCCTACCACTCCCGCTACTCGTTTCTGAGCATGCCACCTGCAAACCGAAGAATTGCTCCTCCAAGACCCACTAACAATGATGCCAGTGTAAACTGCTTTGAGGCCTAGAAAACAGGTATATTCAATCTACTGCTGTTATCACCAGGGCCCAGAGACTGGCTCAGTTAGCATCTAAGTCCTCAGCAAAACTTTCCTGGCTCAGTGCACATAGCTCAGTGGTTAGGGTGCTGGCCACAAGTATTGGGGCTGATGGGTTCAAATCCAGCCAGGGTCTGCCAAACAATAACAAAAAAATAGCTGGGCATTGTGGTGGGCACCTGTAGTCTCAGCTACTTGGGAGGCTGAGGCAAGAGAGTTGCTTAAGTCTAAGACAGAGGTCCTCAAACTTTTTAAACAGGGGGCTAGTTCACTGTCCCTCAGAGTGTTGGAGGGCTAGACTATGGGCCCCAGGACAAGTTGGCTGCTAAGCAGGACAGGCAGCAGCGGCAAAAACACTTAGCAGGCCTGATAAACGTCCTAAGCAGCCTGCATATGGCCGCTTGGTTGGTTGGTTAGTTGGAGGACGCCTGGTCTAAGAGTTTGAGGTTGCTGTGAGCTGTGATTCCATGGCACTGCACCGAGGACAACATAGTAAAACTCTGTCTCAAAAAAAACTTTCCCATAGCCTCAACTAATAAATAACTGTACCCTATGTCACTGAGAAAATCACACATACCGCTGACCCTGCATACTGCCAAAGAAATCGTAGAAGGATCACACTACCACAGGCACCCCAAATCAAAGCCAAACAACTTGTCTTCTGTAAAGAATTCTCCTCTATGAAAGCAATGTCAAAAAACTAGAAGTGACTGCTACTCCAGACACACAGATATCAACAGAAGGACACAGGAAACATGAAAAAGCAGGGAAATATGATACTAACAAATGACTGCAACAATTGTCCAGCAACAGATCCCCCCAAAAAGAACTGAGAATGCCAGATAAAGAATTCAAAATATTGATTTTAAAGATACCTAATAAGATGCAATAGAAATCTGAAAACCAATACAAAGCAATCAGAAAATCCAGTCAGAATATGAATGAGATATGTACCAAGGAGATATATATCTCTTCAGAACCTTACAAATTGGAAATTCTGGAACTAAAAAGTTGATTGAAGGAAATACAAAATACAGTAGAATCTCTGTAAGTTGATTACCCAAGGGACTGTAACAAACTTGTCTCCATATAGAGGTGTTCAACATAAGGAACTAGGCCTCTTGTACTGATACCTACATGTGGTGGATGTCCAGTTTATGACAATTAGGTCAATTTATTGAGGTGGTCAGCTATGGAGGTTCTACTCTTCATTTGAAAGCTTTAATAATAGACTAGACCAAGCAGAAGGAAGAATGTCAGAACTTGTAGACAAATCTGTTGAAATAATTCAGTCAGACAATACAAGAAAAAAAATGAAGGAGGGTCAACAAAGCCTTCTGTTTTGGATTACATGAAATGACTAAATTTGCAGATTATCAGTATTCTCCAGGGGGTAGAGATATCAAAAAGTTAGAAAGCCTACTCAAGGAAATAAACGATGGAAGCTTTCCAAGCCTAGCAAGAGAGTTCAACATCCAGATACAGGGGACCCTGTAATCCCTAGGCAAGAACATTGCAAGAAGGACTTTACCATGGTACCTTACATTCAGAATGTCTAAGGTCAAAGTTAAAGAAAGAATTTTATGATAAAAAGAGTAAATATCTAGTTATCTATAAAGGAAACATTGTCAGACTAACAGTAGACTTCTCATCAGAAACCTGTCAGACCAGAAGAGAATGGGATGGTATTTTCAAAGTGCTGAAAGAAAAATAAAATCTTGCCAGCCAAGAATTGTGTATCTTTCCAGAATATGAAGGACATATAAAGTCTTTCCCAGATGAGCAAACACTGAGGGTATTCGTCACCAGTAGACCAGCCTATAAGAAATGCTCAAAGAGGTATTAAATGGAAGGTTGATATTCACCCTCATGAAAACATATGAAAATACGGTCTCACAGGTCTTTTAAAACAATTACACGAAGGAGAAATAGAAAGGAATCTAATGGCAACATGACAGAATTTCATAGAACTACAAGAGAGTAAAAGAGACAAAGAATTTTTTTTTTTTTTTTTTGAGACGGAGCCTCAAGCTATCCCCGTGGGTAGAGTGCCATGGCATCACGCTCACAGCAACCTCCAACTCCTGGGCTCAAGCGAGTCTCCTGCCTCAGCCTCGCAAGTAGCTGGGACTACAGGCGCCCGCCACAACGCCTGGCCACTTTTTGGTTGCAGCCATCATT
>CAUYTI010136100.1:0-22914 GCA_963575145.1 Galago senegalensis | reverse complement strand
CCAGGTTCGAACCCCTCAGCCTTGGTGTATGTGGCTGGTGTGGTAATCACTGTACTATGAGTGTGGAGCAAAAATATATATATTTTGAGGAGAGGTTATATCTGGTTTATTAGTGAAAACTGTTGCCTTTGTAGAAATCGTTGATGAATTATTGAATGCCCCCCCCTCCCCGCCACATTGTCAGGGTCCTGTTGCCTTAGGCTGAACTTCCCTAGATCCCCAATGCTGGTTCACCCCAATGCTCACCTGAACAAATGCATCACTTCCAGTGCACACTGTTTTCTTGGCCTGGTGGGTCCTTGAGTCAGCCTAATTCATATCTGAATTCTTCATACCCTTTGGGCACCCCAAGGCTTTCCACCTGGTTGCCACCTTCCTCCTCCTAACCCTGGATTTGCATCTCCAGCTCCTCCCTCCCTCCCTCCCTCCTTTTTCCTCATAAACTTAGTTTGCTGTGAGCTGACTTCCATATCTGATGTTCAAGTAGTCATATTGAGGCTATCTTTAATCTCACAGCCACACACAGACTTTTTTGGGAGGCAGAGAGAAGGGAAATGATTTAAATGTGATGTGTTTAAATATACGGTTTATTTCTCTTCATGTTTTGGATGTGTAGTTTAAACATTGCCGATCAGCAAAAGGATCTGTCCATTTCTCAGTGGTTTATATTTGTGAGTATTTTCACAGGGCAGGGCCTTGTACCCGGTGGGAAAGCAAACGGCTCAGTGAAAGGCAGGGACGTGTAGGAGGCATTTGGGGGCAAAGCGATGGAGCAAGATGAAGAGCCTTAGCATGGGCTGGAATCCTTGTTTCATACTCTGGTCAGAAGCACGCAGCTGGCTTTTCTTTAAACCTATTTCTGTGTTTGCTATAAGCATTCTGCCTGGAAAATTGTGTCCTATCAGAAATCTTTTAAAACAGGATAAAAAAGGACATTGGAAGACTGATCCAAGAAATTTTTGGTCCTCTTTTTTTCTTTCTGTGGAAGGGATTTCTTTTTGTTCAGAAAATGTCCATGTCCCCTGGCTACCATCTTTCTTTCTAATAAAATTCTGTCTGTTTGCCTATATTTCCAGCAAAATAGTCTATTTTCAATCCTTGCTTCTAGTTAGGAGTAGCCAATAAGGTGTAAGTGGAGGTTGCTAAGTGGGTCTTCTGGGAAAACTACTTAGAAGGAGAGCAGACCCCTGACGTGAGCCTCTCTTGCTCCTTTTCTTTGCATTTTTTCTTGATTGGAACCTGGGCATTGTGGCTGGAATTCCGTTAGCCTCTTGTCTCTCTGGGATGGCACTGAGGGTGGAAGTCGGGCACACAGGGTGTTGCCTAGATCATGGATTATTTTCTAGAACCATCACGCCACCTCTGCACTATTATATTATCTACTGATGTATAACACGTTAACAGCTTAAAACAATATCCATTTATTATCCCAGGTTCCTGAGGTCACAAGTGTGGGCATGGCTTGTTGGGTCCTTTTCTCAGTGTCTCACAGGTTACCATTAAGGTGTTAGCCAGTGGGCATTCTTATCAGGAGGACTGACTAGGGGAGGAATTGACTTCTAAAATCACTCAGATTGTCGGAGGTGTTTATCTCCCCACAGTTGTATGACTGGGGAATCTATTTGCTAGCTGTTGGTCAGGCACTTACTGTCCAGCAGCTCGTTCAGGACCTTGCCATCTGGCCATCTCTATGGTTCACAACATGGCTGTTAGCATCTTTAAGGCCAGCAGAAGGATCATTTTTTAGGAATTTTTTTGATAAAGTCAGGTAATGAAGGATAATAATCCCTTTTGATAAAATGAAAGTCAACTGAATTGTGATGTTAATTGTATCTACAAAACCCTTTTATTTTTGCCATATGATACAACCTAATCATGAGAGTTACCATATATACACTTTCTTTCTTTTTTTTTTTGCAGTTTTTGGCCGGGTCTGGGTTTGAACCCATCGCTTCTGGTATATGGGGCCAGCACCCCACTCCTTTAAGCCACAGGTGCTGCCCTATCCTTTCATATTCACAGATCTTTTCTATATTCAAAAGACATTTATAGCAGGAGCAAGGACTCTTGGAAGCTATCTTAGAATTACACCTGCCACACTCCCTCCACCTGTGGGCTTCCTATACATTTAAAGGATCAACCCCTCATTTCTTTCACCAAAGTAGACAGGCACATCTCCAGTACTTGTGTCCAAACACAATTCCTAACTGTTACACACTCGGGGTGAAATAGACATTTGTGTAAAGTAAAAACTGAATAAAAACCAGAAATTTTAAGATTAATACAAAAATAGTATGATTTATTTTAATTGAGTCAAAAATGAAGGGCTTCCTTCAAACACGTCCTCTCTTCCCTTCTATTACCCACATTTTGATTATCCTTTTAGTCCTATTTCTGTGCATTCACATGCACGTGTAGGTTTGTGTTGTATGTATAAGAAGCATATATTTGGAGATATTTACTTTAAATTGAATCATACAACACATAATGTTCACATACAGTTTTGACGTGTGTTATTGCCTTCTAGCTAAAGATCCCCGGGAAGGAATTCAGCTGTCATGGTCCAGTGGGTTCTCTTGGCCCTCAAGACAAGGGAGCCTACACATCATGGAGAACTGTGGAGTGTCTTAGTAAAAGGGTGCTAGTAATTAAAACGAATTTGTGCTTTGTGTGATCTGGGGAAGAGTTCAAGGAAATGGGAGTTTGTTCACTCTAGACTGGATGCTATCAGGAAGGAGGGATAACGGAAGGATTGAACATCTCCGTAAATCTTTTCTAGAAGGGGGGAAGACTAGAAAGAAAATAAAGCTGTAATTTACAAAGAAGTGGCAATCACTTAAATTATCCAGGAGAGGGAGATGTTTTGTATTTTGTGCTTTGTACAGTGACCTTGTTTCTGTCTTGTGCTTAGACAAAATTATGAAGTGGTCTTATTTTTTTGTACCACTTCTTCACAGTCACATTGTTACCTTATCTTCTATTGATGTCCTGTGAGAATGTTCTGGTCCAGGAGGAGAGTAGCAAGCCCAGCTGTGAGAGCCAGGGCAGCTCCAGATGACACTGAGGCCCAGCTGTCAGCGTCAGACAAGTTCCCATATGTCAGGAGTTGTGTTTCTTTGTCCCAAAGAATCTCTTTGATGAGCGAACAAGAAAGATACAAATTATATGATATATTGCATTGCACTGGGGATGGAAGAATTATAAAGCGTCTGTCACACACATAATTCATATGTGTAAAAGTATGGTTTATAATTCCAGACTTTATTAGACACATTTCAATGTTTATAAATGTCCTTTGTTGGTGGGATATATATTACACACACACACACATATATATCCCACAACAAAGGACACATGCTTTATATATCTGAACATGTACCTACACATTTATGAAATACATGTTTTATACATGTATTACATATATACCTTTTTTTTTAGAGAAAGCATCATTTTCACATCCTGAATCATTATAAAATTACAGTTTGCAGGATTTCTCTTGATTGGCCTTTGTTTCAAAATTGTATAAAATAAACAGCTAGCTGCTGCTGCTAATATCAACATCTTCTCCAAAATATGTTGAGTATGTTGTGTCCTTCTAAATATTTATCTTTGTAAAATAATCTCAATAAGCTATATTTTGGGAATCTTTTTGGGTGGGCAAATAAGCACTTCCAACTGAAACAAAATGAACGGTTCAATTCTTCTCTAGCCTTTACAGAGATTCTTTTCTTATCTAGTCATCGAAACGATGTTGCCCTAAGACAGATTTGTTCTATAATGATTTTCTCTCCGAAGTCAGAGGAAGAGAGATTCTACCCCAGCAGCCAGCCTCATTTTTCAATTATTGGCGAAGTAGGCCCTTTCCAAACTCATTCTGATGTTCGTAGTAGAAAATGTATATATTTCACATTTCTAGTCTTTCAAGTATTATAAATCCTGTCTACAAAGTAATTACAGGGTTAACTGAATGGAAATGTGGGTTGGTTCCCTAGATTAGTTAGGATAACTTGTAATTTTGGGGGAAGGAAACTCAGAAACTGAAAGTTATCTCTGTTTGTATAGAATTTCAGGGTACAAAGGATGGAATTGTTCACAAATTATCACATTTAATGCGGTTCAGAAGGTGTAATGTAAACATGATATTGTAGCCTCTGTCCTCTCTGTAACTCCTGGAAAGATGCTATAGAACCTGCAGTTCACATGGAGTCCTTGCCTGAGGTGAGTAAGCAGTTAATGGGATCAGCTTGGCAGCCAAACGGGACCAAATCCTTTACTCGGTTTTCTGGTCCTTGTTCTTGCCAGACACTCGATCCACTTGCCTCCCACAGTCTGTAAACGGAAACGCTGCTTCGTGTCGAGGTCAGCTGGTGAATCACAAGGAAAGAGACCGGGCGCTGCTGACCCTTGAGAAGGCAGAACGGTGAAGCAAGTTGATTTTCAGCACCTTCTTCTTACAGTGCTGTTCAGGCCGGTAAAGGCTGGGATGCCTGAGGACTGTGCTCAGGCATCCTGACAAACCCTGAACTCTACGAGGAGTAGAGCTTGCATGCCCGTGTTGGTCCTGATTAAGCTCAAGTGCCCAGCATTATGAGCTTGACTAATACAGAGCGAGGCCAGTCCTCCCAGCCCTGGTTTGTGTGTTCCAGGCTTGTTCTCTACTGCTGTTTGGCCACTGAAGTGTGCTGCTTGCTCTCAGGTCATACC
Source organism: Galago senegalensis (assembly GCA_963575145.1). Classification (NCBI taxonomy): domain Eukaryota; kingdom Metazoa; phylum Chordata; class Mammalia; order Primates; family Galagidae; genus Galago; species Galago senegalensis. The sequence goes on along the minus strand of CAUYTI010136100.1, from coordinate 18,210 downwards.
TCCTATGGGTTGAGTCAGCCCTACATCAACTGAAGCTTTGTTGGTTTTCAAGCACGAAACCCTGAAAAGCATTGTACTGGCATCTGTTTCCGATTTCACGAAGGCAGAAATGAAGTTTACTTCTAGGGATACGAGTCTTATTCGTAAGACAGCTTGGACATAAAAGAATCTTATTTTTTAATGTTACCACTGCAACGTGTTCCTGTGTCATTTTAAATATTATATTTTAATATACATGGCTGATGAGAAAAAATTAGATAATTGGAGTGAAGTAATTTGTAAACATGAAGCAGATGGGTTCTCTAGACAGTATAGTACAGTAGTGCTGGTGACATTATTATTGTCATTACTATTATTTTTATTATTGGTGGTGCTGACAGGATAGCATTAGGAAGGATAATGTTCAGATAGCAGAAGACTTAAGAATGGGAAATGCATTAATGGCTTAATTTTAATCACTGGCTGTTGATTTATTTTAGCCCTGTACAAATACATAAATTCACTTTTCAAGAGGCCGAGGAAATAATATACTATCATATAATGTATACATATATCATGCAAATAAATACTGATGTAGCACATATTCATTAGTACTGTGCATATATTTTACAAGTATTGCCCATGGCGTAATGTATAATATAATACATTACAATGTAATCTCAACACATATTGTAGCATATATCAAGTTGAAGAAGAGGGAAACCTCCTATGGTGTAAGAATGTTAGGTTGACCTTGGAGAGGTCAAGCGTCCACACATATTTCTGCCCGTCAAGTCCGTTATGTTTTACTGACAGTCTAAGGAAGGCAGCTCAGAGCAGTTCAAATGAATGATGGGTGCAGGCAATATGAGCATATAGCTTTCCTGTTCTTATTATTACAGAGATAGGAACCTAGCAAAATGCATGTGTTAAAATTATAATCCTAATGTGCATATGTAATTGGTTTTATATTTTCACAGTCCTCTGATTTGAAGCATTTTTATGTGCATTATCTACAGAGTGAAGCCTTTTCTTTTATCTTTGTTTCAGTGAGAATGTAGAACTGACAACACTGTGTCCCCATACGTAACACTGTGGCGTTTCCAGCAGCAGCGTTGGGTATTGAGTCATCCACAGTCTCTGTCCTCTTTTGTGATATGTATCCAAGTTTACGGTGGCAAGAGGGAATAGAGTTAAGAGCTGAGGTAGAAGCTATGGTAAAATGGTTACCCAAGACAATTTCAAGTCATGTAAAATGAAATGTCAAGCCCCCTTGGTGGGGGGACTTTGGCTGTGTTTCCTTGCATCCTTCATCACATGTCTGTAGAGCAGAGATCAATCAGTAGCATTTGATATTTGGGAGATGGAGAGAGAATAGCATCATTTATATGAAATAACAGTAATTTAATTTTAAGGGATGAGTAGAGGGTTTTAAGAATTGTGGTATGCTATTACTTTGCCTAATTTATCTAATTCAATGAAGTGTGACTGTGATCTAAATATGTAACAGAGGATATTTCTTCCTATGGCCAACTCTGATCCAGTTCTCACTTGGGCATCATTAAGTCAATCTATATAGAGACACAATTTCAAAAGAGCCAGATGTAAAGTAAAAAGGCAGTTTGGGTATTTATTTTCCTATTACAGCAAGTGTCCAGAAGATGGACTAAATATGTTGTTTATATCAGATAACGGGCATCACGGTGAAACAAGTTCTGCAAGTACCCATAGTAATACCTTTACTAGATTAATAAATAAGCTTAAAAATAAATGTGCTTCTGACAGGCATGTACATTTTAAAAATTAGATTCTATTTACCATTCGTTAATGCCTGAGATGACCTGTTACATGATTGGCCTTCATACTGTAGTGAATTACATTAACTTTATGAAAAGTGTCTCTGTTCTTTCTGCTTTTGCTAATTATTTTTTTAAAGTGCCTAAAACACATTTTTTTATATTTGAAGGTATTTTTGTAACATTTTTATGTAAATATTACTTTTTTGTATGTAATATAAACCATAGAGGCTTCATTAAAAAATGGAAGGAATTCAGTTTTTCTCAAGTGGGAGCACCTATGTTACAACTCGGTATGAAGGATGAAGAAATTAAAAATTGTGCTGCCAAACTTTCTTATGCTCGGGGTTCCTTCAGAGCACCTGAAGGATATTTTAAGACACAACAAATCGAGGCTTAAATGAAAAGTTATGAAAAAGATATTTTATGTTGAATCAGTGTACCAGCAACCAACAGATGGCACACTCATAGTTCAACGGGAGGATTGTTGATGAAGGGACTGTTTATAGAAAGGTAGGCAGGTTAAGCACCTGAGACCGGAAACAGCACGGAGTCGTGAATCCTGGGCCTGGGATTTTGGAAGCTGTGCAAGGCAGGTTGCTGTCGTGAGTGTTGGCTGCAGGGAAATGGCACCACTGCCCAAACTGCAGTGATCTGAAGGGTACAGAGGGATAAATGCTTCGGTCTCCCTTCCCAGGCTCCCCATTGCCTCCCAGGACCTCCCGTTCATTCATCTCAGGTCACAGACAGAGAAGTCAGCCTGTGGTGCCACAGACCAAGCCAGAGAAGGGTGGAAATGGACCTGGGGAGTCAGGGGGGACTTTTAGCACACACCATGTATTAGTTTCTTATTTTTGCTGTAACAAATTACCACAAATTAGGACAACGAAAAGTCCTAAATTGAAGATGTAGGGAGGGGTACATTCTTTCTGGAAGCTGGGGATGGGCCATTGACTTCCGTGCCTTTTCCAGCTTCTAGAGACTATATACTTTCCTTGACTTATGACTGTCTTTGGGCATCACTTCACCCCCTGCCTCTGTCATCACATCTTCTTTTTGTTTGGACTCTCCTGCCTCCCTCTCAAAAGGACCCACAATTACATTGGGCCCACCTGGATAATCTCTCCATTGTAAAATCCTCTACTTAACCTCACAGCTTACAATCTATGATAATATTTTGATGAAGTCTAGAGATTAACACATTGATATATTTAGGGAGCCACTTTTCTGTCTATAGACCACAGACCCAAACTAGCTATGAATATGAAAGAAGCAGACGTCTCTTCTGTGGGGGAATAAACTAGAGGCTATGTTTACACTTTGTAGAGCTCAGAAGGAATTGATTGTTATAATTTCAAAAGTATTTTCTGTTTTGAAGAATAAAAAAATGTTTAACTTATATTCCATTTAATTTTAACACTGTTGTATATAATTAGGCCTTTGAATGTCTTCTAAAATTTCAACTTCCCAAGTTAACCTGTCCACATCTCACTGAAAGAATATTTTGGTATTTTTCATCAACTGACTTGAAAAAGTAATAATAGCTAAGGGTTATTGTATTGTTATGATTTTCTAGCCATTCTGGGCATCATGTAAACAGTGTACCTACAAGGAAGAGACTATCATTAATAGTATTTTAAAGATGACGAAATAGAACCCATGGTAAGTAACACAAGGTTAAACAACTAAGTTCACAAACTCGTCCCAGACACAGTGCTTCGTAGCTTTGCTGAATATCACTATGTTCCCCTTTGTAGTATCCCTCTCGGGAAGCTGTGCACTGATGCCAGTGCCTCGTCTACCCTTGAACAGAATTTTGGAATTTTTTTTCTGGAATGACCATCAGAGCTCTCGTGGTATGAGGTCTGACAAGTGTGCAAACTCATCCCAGAAACAGGGCTTTGAAGGGTGGACTGTGTTGGTGTAGGTGCATAACTTCTCCAGAAGAGCCCTTCAAAGGTGATCGTCGTGATCGTCAGCAGTGAAGTGTGTAGCCCTTTGGGATGAGTTTGTGAACTTAATTGTCAGGCCTCATATGACTCGGGAAGTGAGTGGATACGTTGGTTATCATTTCCCATTTGCTTCCCCAGATTGTCCTTTTCTGGAAGCCTGAAAACTCCATCATTCGGGATTATTTACCCCTGGCTTCTGGTTGGCTTCAACAATGGAACATACCAGTAGGAGTCTTAAGAGTGGAAGATGAAAGGAGCTATATTTTCCCCACCCTGCAGCCACTCCTTGCTCCCTGAGAGGCGCGCTTCCCTACACAGTTACGGCTCCTGCTGGGTGCTCGATGCACTCACACCACGTTTTGCTAACACTGTGTTTGAGTCATGGCATTCCATTTTTCCTAGTTGTTTCTCTCAACCTTCCTATACCTCTGCACGTAATTCCTTCTTTAAACTATTTTCAGCTAGAATACTCGAAACGTGCCATTTTTTCCCTCCTTTTGTAAGTCAGCTACAATTTGGTTACAAAATATTTGACTTTAGAACCTAAGAGTCTAATCATTTCAATATATTGACTTTAACAAAAACATATCCCCAAAGCAAATAAATGTATAACTTGAAATAAATTAGTTGCATTTAGTTAATTGCTTATATGCCTGTTTTTAGTTCCTGATTTTTAAAAAATGACTGACTCATTGCATTAAGCCAGTTTTATGAATATAATTTCACATGTGAACCTAGCATACCATATGTCGTGTATAACAGGCATATTATTTAATAATTTCATCTGTAAATGGAAGACCGATTTGCCTTGTTGTCATTCTGCAGTCTGTGAGCATTGTTTGTAGAATGTCATCCGTTATGCTCCGATTTGATGCCGTGCAACAAGTTTCCATTTATTCATTAACACTGGGATCTCATCAAGTTGTCCCTCCCCGAAGGAACTCTTACCCACCAATATGTAACATATAATATATTCTGTTCTTTTGCAGGTTTCTTTTGAAGTGGTGCTGATGTCTGTTTCCTTGACAACAAGGTAGGGTGAGCTCTGAGATAATACAGAGTGCGTGTCAGGTGTATTCAAAAAGTGAGTTGTAGTTGTTCAGCAGAAATATATCAGAGCAACCTTGTCTTCTTTTGTGAGCAAAGATGCTAATGAGGGAGCTTCACAATGAAGGTGGTTTCCATGGAGCCCAGGGGGTGGATACATGTAACACTCAACACTGGGCCTATTATATTTTTCCATTTGGTTATTACTGTTCACTTCTTTCCTCAGTTATTTAAGTTACATGTACTGACCAACTAGTTTATAACTTGAAAGCTAAGCAAACTCTTGATCTACTCTTTTCCAGTTGTGGGACACAGTTAAAAGTATACTGTGATGGTCCCTAGTTGCCTTTGATTGTACCTAAAACAGATAGTTCAAAAAACACTGTAACACCATCATAATTATTCTAGGATCCAACAGTGTATCAATCATAAGGCTCCCTTAGCAATGGTTTCTGCAAGTCTAAATAACATTGTCTTTATCAATAAACCTGTGATGTAACAAGATACTAAACTGACTTAAGAGTCATAAAAAAGCTATTGGATTACTTTTATAATAACTTGGATATTAAATGTATATCGATGGGCTGTAAGGACTTGAGAATTGCTAATTACAACATAGTGCATATGGAATCTCTATTAAGGAGGCTATGATTAATAAGCATATTCCTTTCCTGATCATAATAGATAACCGAAACTTTACTAGATTGGAGTGATGATCCTTCTGAAACTGAAAGCTCTGAAATGCTCTAGTTAAAAATTAAATTATATAAATGAGGTAATCTTTGGCTATGATTATGATGTATGGATATTAAGGCTTTATAATTTTAATTCTCCTCAATATTAAGATAGTAATATATATTATTAGAGCCACTATGGAGAACAATACAGACGTTTCTCAAAACACTAAAAATAGAACAACTGGGCATATATCCAAAAGAAAGGAAACCAGTGTATCAAAGCGAGATCTTCACTTTCATGCTTATTAAAGAACCATCACGGTAGCTGAAATATGGAATCAAACAAAGTGCCCATTAATAGATGAATGAATAAAGAAAATGTGGCCTATGTATACAGTGGAATATTATTCAGCCATAAAAAAGAATGAAATTCTGTAACTTGTAGCAACATGGGTAGAACTGGAGACAGTTATGTTAAGTGAAATATGCTAGTCACAGAAAGACAGATACTGCATGTTCTCGCTCATATATGGAAGCTGAAGAAGTGTCATCTCATGGAAGTGGAAAGTGGAGATTGATGGTTACCAGAGGCTGGAAAACGGAGGGTAGGAAGAAAGGTAAAAAAAGGATATAAATGTATTTATTACCATTGAACTATGTGATTAAAATGGTAAGGATGCTGAATTATATATATACATGTTATGTCAATAAAAAATAAATAAACATTAAGATTTGGTCTCTTCATTTGTGGATGTTTTGGAAAGCACCTACCTACATCTGTATTGTAAAACATGAGGATCGACCCAGAAAACTCATACTTTTCTATCAATTGAACCCATTAATCATATAACTAAATACACATAACATAATGGGAATTCCCTTCACAGACCATAAAGGTTATGTCTGTTTTAGACATTAACAAAACTTATTCACAAAGATACTTATTTCATTTACTGGTAGTAGATGTCACAGACTGAGTCTCCCGTGAAGCAGAAACTGAACTGGAAGATGAGTATGCAGGAGTTCCGTTAGCATGACCTTTGGAAAGCAAGGAAGCAGGATTGGGTCGAGGGAGAATTTGGGCTGTGAAATGAAAGCAACAAAGCCCTCAGCCAACCTCACAGGTGCTGAACTCTGATCAGGGAGGCCTTTCAAGGTTGTTCCAGGTTAAGAGGAGGAGATCTGGTCTTCTAGCCCTGTTTTCCAGTCACTTAGATGGGGGCTGCTCTGAAAGGTACAACAGCTCTTTTGAGCTAAAGGTAATTCTTTTTTTTTTTTTTTTTTTTGAGACAGAGTCTCAAGCTGTTGCCCTCAGTAGAGTTCTGTGGTGTCACAGCTCACAGCAACTTCAAACTCCTTGTGATTAAGCGATTCTCTTGCCTCAGCCTCCCAAGTAGCTAGGACTATAGGCGCCCACTACAACGCCTCGCTATTTTTTTTTTGTTGGTTGTCATTGTTGCACTAACTGGCCCAGGCCAGTTCAAACCCGCCAGCTTCAGTGTACGTGGCTGGCACTCTACCTACTGAGCCACAGGTGCTGCCAGCTAGAGGTAATTCTAAGTAGGGCTCAGATCAGATCCGAGAGCCCTCAACAAACTTCTCGAAAGCTGAGGAATCGTTTCCTGAGTCCTGGAGGGAGGATTTTCTTTTTATTTTTTTATTTCATTTACTTATTTATTTATTTTTTATTAAATCATAGCTGAGTACATTAATGCAGTCATGGGGTATAGTGTGCTGGTTTTATATGCAATCTGAAATATTTTCATCAAACTGGTTAACATAGCCTTCATGTCATTTTCTTAGTTATTGTGTTAAGACGTTTATAGTTTGTATTTAGAAAAATTCACATGTACCCTTGTAAGGTGAACCATCTGGAGGGAGGATTTGAGCATGGCATTCCTGACAGTCCTGAGTGTCCTCAAACTACAGCCCGCCTAGGACATTTATCCAGCCTGCCAGGTGTTTTTGCTGCCACTGCCTGTCCTGCTTAGTAGCTGACTGGTCCCAGGTCCCGCAGTCCGGCCCTCCAATGGTCTGAGGGATAGTGAACTGGCCCCCTGTTTAAAAATTTGAGGACCCCTGCCTTGAGGTGTTTGTTTCTACTTGCTTTTATATGCAACTAATTAGCTGACCACTCATTCTTGAGTCTGATGGGTTTCTTTTCCTCAGGGAAACAGAGAAGAGAAGTTTAGTGGAGAATCTATGGCCTCTCCTGCTGTAGAGGTCTCAAGGCTGCAACTGAAACTCAGCATCTCTCCCTTCTACTATTTGTTATAGATTTGCTTCACCTTCAGTTAGTAACCCTGCTGGCCTAGTGGGGTGATCAAGAGCCTCATCTCCGAGGGGTCTGAGCTCCTGGTCACCATGCTCTTTTTTTTTTTTTTTGCAGTTTTGTCCAGGGCCAGGCTTGAACCCACCACCCTTGGTATATGGGGCTGGCACCCTACTCCTTGAGCCACAGGCGCTGCCTGGTCACCATGCTCTTTGGGGGATTTTGTACTTGTCTATTTGCCACTAATATTGAGCAAGGGAGTGCCTTGACACACCCCAGTCCACCCCTTGGGTGCCAGGCATATTCTTTCTCCTCCCTGTTGTATGACAGCAGCCCCACCTCCTCCAGGTGATCTGGGTTAATTACTCCTGCCAGGATGGCAGTTTCTCTTTCTGCCTATTGGTACCATGACACAAGGAGTGCAGAGTGTCCAGGAAAGAGCTTTAGCATAAAGTCCAATGTGAATCCTTCTGTATCCTGTGGTGACAGATTCACAGACCTGGGAAACATAAATTCCTCAAGTGTCACCAGGAATGACAGTACGCAGGACCAGTTCTCCTTCTGTCATTTGGTTCCTAACCCCTGTGTTCTATCTACTGGGATGGCTTCCTAAAGGATAACACCTCTCACTGTGGGGTATTGTCTTGAAGCTCAGGGGTGTGTGTGTATGTGTGTGTGTGTGAAGGGACCAGTAGATCACATGGTCATATGTCCCTTATCACCTCACCTTTGCTGTAGAGTGGGCCAACAGAGCAATGCAGCGTTATAGGAGATGAGATGACAGGCCACCATAACAAGTGTTTTGTAAGCCCTTAGATGGTGGTGGTGGTTGAGGCCCTGTGGATAAGAAAGTCACACTCAAAACTGGAATATGTGTCAGTTACCAACAAAATATATCACTGTCCCTTTCCAGGATAAATGGGATTAAATGTAATAGACTAGCAACCAAGTGGCCAATTGGTTTCCTCAAGGCACAGTGACATCTGCGATGCTTGGCATTGGTCTCCTTTGGTGGCAGGCTGGAATTCTAAAGCCACAGTAGCTCTGTCAGCCTTGGTGAGTGTGACCTGACCTCACAGAGCCTATGCTTAGCAAGTGCCTTCCCCCCCACTCTGGTTACTACACTCGTGTACCCGTTATGCTAGCACACTGGTGGTTGATGATGGTGACCAGTGTGGTCGGCTGGTGAATTTCAATCTGGTTGTTTAATGTCTCTCCTATGGTGCACTTTCTCCGTATCAGCACTTGTGGGAGCAGGAAATGAAGCAGGATTGAGCTGAATAAGAAACTGGCTTGTGACACAGGCACAACAAGGCCGCAGATGACCCCATGATGGACTTGAAGCTTTATTGGCCCTTCAGAGTTTCCCAAAGTTGAGATAAGAGTTTTGTCTTCATAACCCTGAATCAGCCTGTCTCTAGTGTTTGAGGTGCTCCAGGAGGGGGGACATAACCTTAGCTAAGATAATTCTTTTTAGTCTGCTTACAGAATGGTTGCATCATGGTCTCAGGAAGAACTTGATACTTCTGGAGAATCTAATTCCACCAAATTAACCTTTTACACTAAGCTTTGAATCAACCTAGATTATATATCCCAGTACTTTTCAGATAGTCTCCTCCTCTGAGGATTGGGATCTGACTAAATAGGCCTGTGACCTGTGCTGTCAGGCAGACCACTGCTGGGAATCAGGCTCATTTCAAAGATTCCTAGGTACCAACAGTAGAAGAACTGACCATCAGTGTCCTCAGTGTGGAGACTGAGACTCACAGAGCTCTCCCTGGTGCTGCTTAAAAACTTGGCCAAATATTCTCTCCTTTGTTTTATCTTCTTGTGAGTACTGCTCATCTGATCTGCCTGTAGGATATCTTGCTTTAAAAAGAAATCAATCTTGCTTTCTTCCAATCCCACCAAATCTCTTGAAAAAGTCCTATTGAAATTGTGACCTGATCTGATTTTAAACATATGCACAGTCCTAGTCAACACTAGGAACTACTACTACCCAATGGCCAACTCATCCTATGCTTTCTTGCCCAGTGAATTATTCTTAAGAAAAAAAAATTAAGGTTCATTTAATCAAAATGAAAGTTTATTCAATAAATAGATTTGGGCTATCAAATAAAAGAAGATCAAAATGCCTGTTAAACTCTAAGTAAACTAAGTATTCAGGGTTTGCACAGAAGGAACAAACGTACGTAGCAAACCCAGGGGATCAGAGTTAAGATGTGTTGGAGACACTCTCCTCCCTCATACAGAGTGTCATCTTTTCAGTTTTATAGGGAAAAGGAGACGTCTTGTGGAGAGGAGGATTGCTGGTGGGTAGTCACCACTTCTACACTTGGGTTTTGTTAAGAATTGAACTAAGTGTGGATATGGAGTTATGTTTTGTCAGTAACAGAGAGGAAAGAATGTGTAGCTTATGCATCATATAATTTAGACAAAAGAAAGCTCATATTATACTGTGCTCATGCTCTTGAAATAGGTATCAGGAAACCCACATAAGTATAATACAAGGTTATTATAAGAGTAAAGATCTGTCTTATCTGCTTGACTATATAAGGGAATCTTCATGAGGAGGCTTAATCCAGTTATTGGAAGAGATATATGACTTCTGCATGCAAGAGTCATGTGACTGCAACTTTTAAAAATGCTGTGCATCACCAATATGGGCTCACATCTCTAAATATTCATTACTCCATGCATATCCATTTAACAATGACACCGCACTGTCTTTTCAGATTGACCAGAGCTACTTTTTCTGTCAAAGGTTTTCAAATTCACTACAGTTCACTGGGAGAATATTCCAGTACCGGTAAGGATTCTGGCATCCAGATATGATGGCAGGGCATGCCAGCCAGAGGGAGTGTGGCCTGAGGGGCAGAGGTGGAAATGCTTCAGAGTGCATTTGGACCCAGTGAGTAGAGTGTGGTCAGAACATCAGATAATCAGAACATGGGTGGGAAAAAAAGCAGAGGAGCATGTCAACACTGATAAGAGTATTAGCGACCATAAAGCCTAACACAGATGTCAGCCAACTAAACTGATTGACAAAACGGGGAAGAGGCAGTGGTGGAAGAGGACACCCAAGAAACAGGACGGGTGGAGACTTACTATGGCCCAGGTGTGCGATTAGCAGGCATCAGCTAGTCTGTTGTCAGTAGAGATAAGAAGGGGAAGGTAAGTGGGAGAGATATTTAGGAATTAGAACTAAGGGAACGTGGCGACCAATTTAGTGCATCTTCATGGCAGAATAAGTCAAAGGACATCAAAAGTTTTAACCTACACGACTGAACACTGAGTGAGTGCCCATTAATTTAGATACAACTGTGAGGAAAAATTTGGTTTGAAAGTTATACTTAAGTGTCAACAAAGAATCAGGTAGGAAAGTAAACCAAGCAGTTAGAAATACAGGACTAGAGTTAAAGACAGAGGCCAGGTTCAGAGACTGATTTGGTTGTGAGTTACACAGAAATAACAATCAAGCTAAATTAGATGAAAATGTATTAGGTTGATCTGCTGGTCTATTCCATATGGATCTCAGGATCACGTGTCTGTGCTTTGAATGTAGTTCTTCATAGGTGGTGATGCATTCTTATTAGGTAGTATAGACTTTGAAGGCATTTCTTTGAGGTAGTGATATATTCTTATTAGGCAGTATAGACAGACATCAGTTCTCAAAATAAATGTTAACCAGAATCCAAAGACAGCTATTTTTTGCCCCCTCTTTGGTATCCTTCCAAAGTTACTATTTGACTAAATAATTTCTCTGATTATCTTTAAGATATATCAAGAGTATAAAGGTTATGTGGAGTAACAATTAAACCAATCATGAAAATTCAGCACTATTAAAGGCTGTTGTAACTTACCATGTGAAAATAATACTTGACATTTTATCAAATTTTGGCATAATTCATTTTACAATATTTTTTTCTGTTTGCTTTTTATGACAGGACACTCATTTCATCTTATTTCTCAGATTAATCATTTTTCCTACTTTCTTATATTTTTACGTTTAAATGGCATTATCTTTCTCACTTTGAAAGTGTTGTTCTACCTACACTCCAGACATTCAAATCCTCTTGACAGCCATATTCCACTCCCACCTATTTAAAGGTCCAAATAAAAAAATATAGTCTTCTTAAGTGAGTCAACAATGATTCATGTGCATATGTAATATTGCAATTAGACATGTATCCCTAGATTTCCGAGTCTCAAACACATATTATCTATAACTACTACTTGCAAAATTTCCCCCACAGTTGTTATTTAAATTGAAAACATAGTACAATGGACCAATAAAAACATCTGAGTTGCTAAAAAGACTGAGGAGAGAATGTAGATTTGATTTCAGTCTTCTCGTAGCTTTTCTAATGGAACGTGTGTTATGCATAAGTGAAAATTTATTTCATGAAATTAGACTCATCTAAAGGTCCAGAACAAAATTCATTCATTGAAAGAAATGTTGTGAATATTAACTCAAACGAGGATAACTCATAAATGACAAAAGCTTGACAATGGAGTTGCCTTCATTTGCCAGACATACACTGATTTTCTACAAGTAAGTTAATATTTGTTTTGAAAACTGAAATCTATGCTACCTAGACTTTGTAGAAATGAATAGACAAAAGGAAAAAATATATATATATAATGTTAGCAGTACTAGAAAGCATTTCTGTGTTATTTGAATGCAACATGACATTTCTGAAAAACTAGAGGAAATAACTATGTGTTGTGTACTGAGAATGTCAGTCATTATGGCTGCCATTGAGAGCCAAGTATATACAGTGGAAAGCATGGAAGATCTTCCATGATCTTAAGGAAAAAAGTGTGAGAAGAGAGATTCAGGTAAATCCTCAATTTGAGCATGTCTCCTGTGCTTCAGAAATTTAAAAATTATGAATTATGAAAGATCATGTAGTTTGAAGGTCATAGATGAATCAGTTGTCCCTGATACTGAGACAGCAGTGATATTCCTTAGTGAACTGCAGAAGCTTATTGTTGAATGTGGTCATTATGCAAAGAAAAATTTTAATATTGATGAAACTGGCTATCTTGGAGATGAATGCCATCATGTAGGTTTACATCAAATGACTAGGAGAAAAGCGTCAAACACCTGTCATAGTCTCTTTTCTCCTGTTACAATGACCATTTGTAAAGAAAAGAAATGGATGTGGCTCACAGTTCTGGAGGCTGGGAATTTCAAGATGGAAGGGCCACATCTATTAAGGGCTTTTTTGGTGTGTTAACATGTTGGAGAGCATCATATGGCAAGGAATGGTGAGAGAGCTAGAGAGCTGGAGAGCATGTGTGACACAGCAAATGGGGATGAAACTCATGGTGACTAACCTACTCCTAGGATAACTGTATTTTTCCACTTATCAGGCTACAGCCCTCACTCATGACCTAATCACCTCTTAAAGGTCCCACTCCTAAATATTGTCACAGTGGCAATTAAATTTCAACATGAGCATTAGAGGGTGTGCCATAGCACACCTAAGACATTCAAAGATAAGCTAACATTATTTTTTAGGAGAAGTTGCAAGGTACTGTTAAACTAAAATTTTTATTGGTATTTTACTCCGCAAATTTCCTGGCACTTAAGGCAGCATTGAAGAATGCTTTGTGAAGCAAGTGTTAAATGATTATGAGAGTTGTTATCTTTCTGATTTTTCATAATGGAATACACAAAGAAGGAAAATCTTGCAAATAAGCCTCTCCTGATGATGATGTTCCCAGGCTGTCTTTTATGGTTATTGATTGGGAAGATCTGATCTGAATAGCTAACCTTCTTTTGCTTCTCGTGTTGTTGATTAGGAAGATGCTAAGTAGTGTTTTTTACCTCTCAAATATTATATACAGTACCTGCTGTGACACTGTCTCACTAAAGGATTTATGAAATAGTTTTGACATAAAGAAGGTACTTCAGCCTTATTGATCAGGATTTGACAAAAATATATTGCAACACATAAAGAACAAAGTCTGAGAAACTCTTGTCCCAGAATGTGTTGTTCTTTTCCAAGTCTAGGGAAACGATGGATGTGAAGCACAAAATCTTAGAGCTTATTAAGGAGGTTAGGTTTATTGAAAAAACATTAAAAATGTTGAAGAACTTGTTAAAAATTCATGTAACAAAGCACTTAACCACCAAAGAAATAATTTAATTTAATGATCAATTTTGGACAAAAGGGAAGGTCCACACATACACTGCACCAGAAGTTGAAAAGCAACATAGTTTATGTCACCTAAATAATTACTTTTGCAGGTGATCTTGACATGGAAGAATAAGTGGTGAAACCAAGTCACTCACTGTGGTAACTTCAGGTGCCATTTTCCTAGTTACACTGTGAATGATGTGAGCAGCAACCTTGGCCTAAGGAGGATATGATTACCAAGAGCTCATCCCCCTCAGGAATGAAGATTTGGGTTGTACTACCATATGGTTAATACCAGGTGATGGTTAATTTTAGTTATCAACTTGACTGGGCCACAGGGTGCCCAGATATTCACTCAACATTTTTCTCTGTGTGTCCATGAGGGTGTTTGAGATGAGATTAACATTTGAATCAGTAAACTGTTTTAGCAGACTTCCCTACTTAATGTGGGTGACCCTCATCAGTTTAATGCCTAAGTAAAACAAAATTGCCGACCCTGCTTCAAGTAGCAGAGAACTATTGAATAACTGATAGAACTGGGACATTGGTCTTTTCTAGCCGTAAGACTCTGACTGAATACTAACTGGCTCTTCCTGAGTCTCTAGCCTACTGGTTTTTGGATTAGAACTATACCTTAGCTTTCCAGGGTCTTCAGCTTGCCAATCGTAGTTCTCTGGCCTTCTTAGTCTCCATATTCACTTGAGCCAATTCCTTATAATCTCTCTTTTACTCTCTCTCTCTTTCTCTCTCTCGCTCTCTCTCTCTATATATGCACATGCATACACACACATCATTATCATCTTTAAAAATGCAAAAGTAACAGAAGAATGCATATAATGAAACATGGAGGAGGGAGATAATGAATACCACAAGTTTTGGTCATAAGAATGATTACATTGATGAGAATGTTGTAGTTTGTCCCATGAATTCCCATCCTTAAAAAGGGGACCTATAGAAAATTTCTGATGACACCTCATATTTAACAGGTTATTTAGATAAAGATGAATCAACTAAGGAGACTGAAGAGTAGACTGAGAAAACCAATGGTGTCCCACACTATCAGAGACAATAGAAGAGGATGTTTTAAGAAGGACCGTCCTCTAGGAAATGAAGAGCATGGAAAGTATGAGGAAGCTGCTTCCTTAAGATGCCTGGAGAAATATACCTGTGCATTGGAAAGAGTAAACTGTGGCAGCAATGGAGAGTCTCCCGTGTGGAGCACAGATAACTGATAGTCTCCAGCTCCCAGGCCATTGAATCAACCATGGTGCTCCTGCCAAGGTCATTCTCTCCCAGGGTTGCTCACAACCAGTGACTCACAACATAACAAGGGAACAAGGTCAATTAATTTTTGCCTGATGTTGGACACCTCTACAGGCAACCTTTGCTTAGGGGCTTCCTATCAACCTGGCCAATATTTTTTGCAGAAATGCAAGGTAGTCTGAAACTCCTTTAAAAGTATCGTACCTGCATTGAAGTCTGAGAATGTTTTCTACTACTACCAAATAATTAATTTAACTTGATGTTCAAAATTGAACGAAAGAGAAAGTCCACACATAAAGGAGGTGTGCTCCTGTATCCTTTAAACTTTAAAGGCATTTTCCACAATAAATCTCTTCTACACCCAATCTCTTCTTGGGACTTGCTTCTCAGAGCTCCCAAACTGACACACACAGAGTTCTGAAATTTATTAGGGATAGTGTGTCTCATTACACTTGGCCACAGCTGGGGCCACTCTGAAAATAGGGACTAGAATTATCTGAAGACTGACTCACATTTTTGCCATTTGAAATAGGCTCTTGCCTAGTCACATGTGGACATGATTACCAACAAGTACAGATCACGGGGAGCCATTCTAGATGCTGCTACTTGAGGCTAAATGTAACACAGAAAAAAGGATGAATCTTGAAAATGTGTTAAAATAAAGAAGGAGAAGGAACTCTAAAGCAAACTACTTTTATAAAATTAAAAAATATGAACACAAGACCACAGTACGCATAGCAGTGGACATAAGCAAATGGTTGTGCATGAAACATTTTAGAATAGCTGGTATGGGAAGAGAAGCAGAAAGATGAAATAATAAAAACTAAACAACAAAGTATATTTTGTTATTTTTCACAAATGTTTAATTTGAATTTCGTTTTCCATGTACATGTGAGGATTCATATTTTAAAACTATGTTCACCTGATAACAACAAAATACTATTGGAAGGTGAAGGTAAATTATAACTCTTTTACTTTCCTAGGAGCAAGTATTTCAGGTAACACGAAACTCTCCCAGTGGAAACTAGTTATTGAAACAGCTAGTGGTGGTCTGGAACTTTTGCAAGTACCTTTTGATTAAAGTTTCTTATATGTTGAAAACTGGCCAAGGTCTAGGTTCATAATCCATATTAGACCCTTAGGAATGATGATTTCCTCTGTTTTGAGTTTAATTTCTTATGTTATGTACAGTGAAATTCTGTAAGGTAATAAATATAGATGACACATTTGTCTGTGAGAAATTTTGGCATTTAGCTTATAAATTAACTTAGATACAATTACTCATCATTTATGTAAGTATTTAATTTACAGATTGGTCATATGCGTTTCTTAATATACAAATAGATGCTTACAAATAAGTTAGAAAAGATTTTTGAGTTGTAATGCTATGAATCTCTAAGCTGTAATATTTTCTGGAGTGAAATGATTTCCATTACAACAGAAAATACATAAAATGGTAATATATTTTCATCTTTAAAAGATTGAATACTTCTAATTTGCAGATTGCTTCTCCTTCATTATACGAGTTATAGTTCATACAAGTTGTAACAGGAGTTCTGTTAATAACCTATACGCTTATAGAGTATCTTATTTTCTCTGCTTTTTAGACCTCTGCATACAGGTACCTTTAAAAATTCCTTGGCAGTTGGCAACCAGTCAATGCTGAACCAACTTCCTGCAAAAGGACATTATTTTGCATGTCCTTGGAGACTGGATAATTAATGTGTAATGTTTTACTTAAAACTGTAATTAAGTTTAAATTAAAATTCTTTGGGTTTTTAATAGAAGAGGAAGCATTTTGGTGCCTTTTTCACTTAAATGTTATGTTTGCCAGCCTGCCTGAGCCAAACCACCTCCATTTATGTATACCTAATATTGTTGTTTTAATGTTGGCATTTGGTCAGGAAACTTTTGAGAAAACTTTGTTGATTTTTTTTCCCCATCATCCATTAGAGTTGTTTTACTTAAGTTTGTGTTAAAGATATGATAAAACAAGTAAGATGCCCATTGCCACTTACCCTTCACTCCTCTCTTGAAAATGGAAAAGTGGGTCTTACTTTTCCCTTGAAACTTTATTTCTAAGTACTGTAAATATTCCTCTTCAAGAGCTTTGCTTTCTGTTCTCCAAGCAGTCGTGTTAGAGGTATATGTAGATGTCCATTTTCAATCACCCTGACGTTCTGCTTTCTGGTTCTATTCTGAGGTTCAGTCATAGGGATGTGAAAATTGATGGGGAAGCTTCATCAAGAAACATCTGAATGTTTGGAGAACTGGGTCTTCACCCATCTTGTTTCTCACTTGGATGTACCCCCACCTCCCAAAGTGAGGGATACCAATGCATTCTGAACTTGAAGTGTTCTTACATCACATTCAATAAGCTATGCTAATTGAGCCCACTCTATACATTTCCTCCTTTTCTATCTCCTTTTCTCAGAATTAGGGATGAATTTTAAGTAATAATTCATTTATTCTATCTAAGAATTTTTTTAATTTAAAAAATATCTAAAGTAATTGCCAATTTATAATATCTCAGGAAAGGGCAAGGTCTTCACAAAGCCATAACGTGAACAGTTATTAAACATGACCTGGTATGTTCAACAGATCTTAAAATTTGGATGATTTTTTCATGGTTAGTGTGACTGCATTTTGATCATTTCTGGAATAAACAGGTCAACCAGTTTGTAGAAAAATCTAGCCATATTCAGTTTTGGTTTTAGTATCTCTACTTCAAACAGATGGACTATTTTAAAACTGTGTTACATTTTGCTAATTTTTTAGTAGATTGTAGTAGAAAATAAATCAGAAGCTCCAAATTAATTGTGGTCTCTGTCAGCAATGAAAGATTTAAGAAGGTGAAATAAATGAAAATATATTTAGGGCTCGGTGCCTATAGCTCAACCGGCTAAGGCGCCAGCCACGTACACCTAAGGTGGTGGGTTCGAATCCCCAGCCCAGACCCACCAAACAACAATGACGGCTGCAACCAAAAAAAAAAAAAAAAATAGCCAGGCGTTGTGGCGGGCGCCTGTGGTCCCAGCTACTTGGGAGGCGGAGGCAAGAGACTCGCTTGAGCCC
>CAUYTI010136098.1:0-45894 GCA_963575145.1 Galago senegalensis | reverse complement strand
AGGCTGGAATGCAGTGGCCCAATCATAGCTCATTATAACCTGGAACTCCTGGGCTCCATCAGTCCTTCTGCCTATACCCCTCAATTAGCTAGCACTATAGGGATGTGCCACCAAGCATGGCTAATTTTTTTTTTTTTTTTTGAGACAAAGCCTCAAGCTGTCCCCCTGGGTAGAGTGCTGTGGCATCACAGCTCACAGAAACCTTCAGCTTCTGGGTTTAAGTGATTCTCTTGCCTTGGCCTCCCAAGTAGCTGGGACTACAGGCGCCTGTCACAATGCCTGGCTATTTTTTGGTTGTAGTTGTCACTGTTGTTTGGCACGCCCGGGCTGGATTTGAACTCGCCAGCTCTGGTGTATGTGGCTGGCTCCATAGCCGCTTGAGCTATAGGCACCAAGCCTGGCTACTTTTAGAGATGAGGTCTCACTCTGGTTCAGGCTGCCATGAGCTCAGGCCATCCACCCACCTCGGCCTCCCAGAGTGCTGGGATTACAGGCATGAGCCACTGCACCCGGACTAACTTGTTCATTCTGGTAGTAAAGATTCAGGAACCTCAGGTTTGGTGGCTTATCCTGTAGTTGTAGCACTCTGGGAGGTTGAGGTAGGTGGATTGCTGGAGCTTAGGGGTTTGAGACCAACCTGAACAATAGTGAGACCCTGTCTCTATTAAAAATAGAAAAAACTAGTTGGCCGCAGTGGTGCATACCTGTAGTCCCAGCTACTCAGGAGGCTGAGGCAAGAGGATCACTTGAACTCAGGAGTTTTGAGGTTGCTCTTGAGCTATAGTGACTCCAGAGCACTCTACCCAGGGCGACAGAGTCTCAAAAAAAAGGAGGGGGGAGGATTCAGAACCCTGTTGAGGACTGGGTAGGTGCCCTAGTTGACCTCTAGGTTCTGTATCCTGTTTGACAGGTAATTGCCATTTCTATTAATGGATATAGCCTGAAGCCCTTTTTTGTTTTTGTTTTTCCCCTTCTCCCCTAACCCCACCTGCTTACACTCTCACCTGTATTGTATATTTGCACACACCCCACACTCCCAGATACACACACCTCAGTCTAAGTATATAAAACTACCCATTTCTAGCTGCCATCTAAGTCATCCTGCACCTCTTACGTGCCCCAAATCAAGTCCCTTCACCCCCCAGGGTGGTCCCCTAGTCACTTAGGAATTGTGGGCAGGAATGTGGAGACAGCTGTAGTCTGAGAAAGAGGCAGTAGTGAGCAGCCACCCATCCAGAATGAATGCTCCCTTCCCAAAATTCTCAATAGCTAAAGATTCAGCAGAAGTGATAAGGATGAGAAAGATCTTAACCCCATCTCCAGCACCGAAATCCAAATCCATCAGCTCAGGACAGGCAGAAATGTCTATTTCCTCCTATTGTATGTCATCCTATCCTGAGCTAAAGTCATCCGTATGCAGTGTATTTGAGTTGGGGACTGTTCCTGTCTAATCCATGACTAGATCTCCATTCTTCTTCCACGAGTTATTTCTCCTTCATCAGTCCTTAGCTTTGCACCTGCTGACCCATTCTGGGCTGATAGAAGAGGGTAGAGAGAGCCTTCTGCTTAGATGGCGGCTTTAGGACCCAACGGGAACCTGTGCTTCTTGCAGCAGCCTAACCCAGAAGCAGGGGGGAATCCTGAATCGAGCTGAGAGGGCTTCCCCGGTTCTCCTGGGAACCCCTTCGCCCCCTGCCAGCACACACCTAAACAGGTAGGACCATGCACACCGCTTCCCCATTCTTCCTTGGCTGCCTTTCACCCCAGCCTCTCTGCTTCTGATCTTGCCATTTCCCTCTCACCAATTCTAGCTTTCCCCAACCCTTCTTCCCATCCGTTGCTCACTGTAGTCCTGGGAGGTGGAGATCCTGGGAACTGTGGGCTGTCTGAAAGCTCGGAGCCTGAGCACCCTCCAGTGCCCTTCCTGCATTTCCCATTCTCTAGCAAAGAGTGGAAAGTGTTGGGGGGTGGGGTGGGTGACTGTCCAGGCCCCATGCCCTTGTACCCTCCATTGCAGTACTGCCTAAAACCCCTTCCCCCACCTCACTTAGACAGGAGAATTGGCTAGAGTAGCAGAGAGTGGAGAGAGCCAGAGAGGGACCTGAGCCTCCCTGAAGAATTTCTCTTTTGCTTCCTTACCCAAAGAGCTTAGGACTTTGCCCCCATTCCCTACTCATCTTCTAAAGAAACTAATGCCCCCTTTGAGGTTCATCTCACACTTGGGTGACTGAGGTGCTGAAGTGTAGTAGAGATTGTGTTTTGGTAACCTTTTCCTCTAGGGAAAGTTCTTTAACCTTAGTGCCTCCATCCTTGCTAGCTCTTCAACACTTATTGCAAAAAGCCCCCATCCCATTCCTATGTGTGTATGTGCCTGTGGTTGTAAGATCTATAAGCTTTGGATAGAAGTGGTTGTGTCCACTGAGGGGGAAGGATACCAAACTGTGACCTAGGCCAGAACAGGCTCAGCCCAGATGGCTGGGGAAGAGGGTGTGGACCAGATTCGGGAGGTTGCCCAGCCCTGCCAGCTCCCTAAGCTCCTTGGCTTTCGGAGCTTCAGGCTCCTAGTATTACACTAGAGCTGGGAGGTCCCCAAGCTTCTGCCCCCCTACAGGCCCTCTTAGAGAGAGCTAGATGAGCATCTATTGTTTATGGTGGCTTATTTTTACCCTCCTGTGGCTGGCTGACAGGCCTTGCTCTCTGAAGATCTAGGGCATCTCATACTAGTTTGGTAGGCTTATAGAAAGGGTGTATGACTTGCCTGAGTAACCATGTGTGAGTATGTATCTTACCTCTGAAGATAATGGATGGGAGGTGGGGGGTGACAGAAGAGACTGGTCACACTTTGAGGGAATCCCTGTGGCTCTTAGTGTACAGTGGGGTGGGTGGCATATCCCCATTTGGTCACTCTGGCTAAGTGTGGGGTGTGCTGCATTCTTCCATGGCTCCCAAGGTCCCATAATGGTTGGTTTAGGGGTAAAGGGTAGATATTTAAGTAGTTTCAGACTTTACTTCTGGTTTAGATCTGAGAAGGAAAGTAGAGATTCTGAGTGTGAGCAATGGACTAGGACTTAGAGGCCTGAATTGGAGACTCAGTCTGGTTACTTAACTACGTGTATTTATACAGGTCTTCCCCTTCTCTAAGCCTCAGTCTCTTCATTTGTAAAAATGGTAAATAGTAGCAAGCCCTGCTTGCCTGATTGGGATACTGCCATAAAGAACCCACAAGACAATATATCATAAAGCTCAGTACAAATGGTAGTTATAGCTGGGGGGATCGAGAATGGAATCCTCTTCCTAAATCTAGGTCAATCTCTCTGCCTTCGGTTTTCTTCCCCCATCCTTGTCCATCTGGGGGATGTAGGAACAAGGCAGGGCTGTTACCCCAGGTACTGCAGATTTCCCCTAATGCAGGTTGTAGCTGTTGCCAGAGAGTATAGATCTCTCCACCAGGCTTTTTCCCTCTGGGGCTCCACACCTTCTCCCCTGAGCCCTGTCTCCACCTTCCTTCTGCCATCCCTGCTTGGTGTCCTTGTCTCTCTCTCTCCCCTGCCCAGTGGCCTCCTTGTCCGGCTCACTGGGCAGGAGCCCTAATCGGATTCGACAGTTGAGATATGTGTGGCGGCTAAGAGCAGGCGGGAGGGAAGCCGGTGGGAGGATGGTATGAGGGCTGCCCCTGGCACTGCCTGGACCTCCTGAGTTCTACCTTGGGCCTGCTAAATTCTCATTTGGCTTGGTCCCAGAGAAGGGGTGCCATAAGAAGCTCAGGAATGAAGAGGCTGAAGTCTGGAGATTAGGGGAAGGGGAAGCACACCAAGGACCTCAGGACCTGGTTGATATTTGATGCCCTTAATATCAGTGTCTCACTCTGACAAGGATGGAGAACAGCAGGTGAGAGCCAGGCTGATCCCACCTCCTCCCCATTCCTGTGGTCTCACTTTTTTCTCTCTTGCTGTTCAGAAATATCTTCACTTTCCCCATCCAGCCCCTTTGGCCACTACCTCTTTATGGGTCATGTCTGGGAGCTGTTGGGGGTGCCGTGTGTCTGCCTTGATCTGGGCTGTTTCCTCCCCTCTAAGGTATTTCTCTCACTCACTCTCTGGGCTGGGTGCCAGGACTCCTGGGTTTCCCGCCTGCCTCAAGGTGCAGGGCTCCAGAGAGTCACTAAGCTGGTTTCCTTCCTCCTGTACAGGGAGGGCCTTCCCCTAGGGCTGGGAGGTGTCAGGAATCCCAGATGGGATAGGAATGGGGGCACAATAGCTCATGGCACCATAGCACCCCAGCTTCTCCCTCCTAACCTCTGACTCAGCTTGGGGGCACCACATGCCCAGCCTGGCAGGAAGGCCAGTTCTTGCTTCTAGGGTTCTTTCTAACTTTATGTGTGGGTAGCCAGGATCTTCTGGTATCATTTTTAGCTTTCTCCCATGATACCTGGGGGTAGGTGTTGAAACCCCTGTGTTTTGGGGAACAAGGGATTAGCATAATTGAGGCTAGGGCACTATTTTGTCTTCCCTCCAGCCAGGCCAGGATGAAGGAAACCAGCACAAGCTTCCACATGCCAATTCCTTCTGCCCTCAAAAGACCAGTCAGAGGAGCTGGGCCCTGCCCTCTTGGTGCCCACAATGTGGTTGGCACTGATTTGTCAGAAATTGGGAAGGTTTCCCTCTAGACCGCTTGCCTCCTTTCTCTTCCTCCCACAGGGTAGGGGCAGCTCTGTGATTGTAGGCACTTATGGGCAGGCCTCCCCCTAGGGAAGGGGTGTGGGATACCCCCAAGATGGCCAAGTTGGCACTAGCCCCAGGCTGGAGTGTCGGACATAGTTCTGACCTGGGAATTAGTGGGGGAGGGCAGGGCATGGGCCTCCCTGCCCCCCCTTATTTCCTGCTCTTTGGGCAGCTGTGGGCGAGAAAGGCTGCAGGGACTATTTTTAGTTGGTCTGTCCCCTGGCAGGAGGGACGTGCAGAAAAGCACGGGGCAGGCAGAAGGGCTGGCTAAGGTGAGGGTAAGCAGGCAGGCAGGCAGGCAGAAGAGTGAGGAGGGCCAGAGGAGCAGCAACAGAGCAAAGAGGCATATTGGGCAGGGCAGGACCTTGCCAAGAGGGACCTGACCCAGGTAGATGGACTCAGCTGGGCTAGGTAGGTAGAGTCATAGTCCTGGGACCCCTCAGGGGTCTCTTTGTCCAAATGGACTCAGAACTAGAAGGGGCTTTAAAGGCTACCTAGATAAACCCTTCCCTTCACAGAGGGGGAAACCGAGGCCCAGAGAGGTTACGTGATTTAACCTAGGGTACTCAACCAGTGCTTAGCTCCATGAAGGACCCTTGCACCATTTTTCTCCAGTTGTGGTCCCTCACCATCCTTCGTTGTGCTTCCCTCACATACTGTGGCAAGGACCTCAGGCACACCTGGTCTGTTTCCCTCTCTGCTTGTTTGTGCAGGGTCTCCATAAGCCCCACTCTGGTTTGTTTATAAGTCTGTGTGGAGACAGTCTGTGTCCAGGTTGGCAGGAGGTCAGGGTTGGGGTTTGTTTGGGGTGGCCTGTGGCCACTGGTGTGAATTAAGGTGCTGGACAGGTTCCAACAGGCTCGCAGGCTGGCAAGCTGTGGGAATTGGAAATACCTTAGAGAAGAGACATCTGGTCCAACTCCCTCATTTAAGAGACCTAGAGAGGGCCAGGGATTTGTCTGCAGTTCCAGGATGAATCAGGGACAGATAGAAGACGAGGCTGCAGGTCGCCATACTCTCCACATCCCTTTGTGAGCCTTCTCCTGCCAAGCCCCAGACCTGCAGGTCATGATGGTGGTTTGCCAATACTTCCAACACAGGAAAGGGGGCAGAACTGAGGAGTGGAAAGATTACTACCAGCATATGATCACTAGTCAGAAGGGAGCCCTCCTCTGAAGCCTGGAGGCAGGGGTGGGTGTTTGAGGAGAGTTGGGGGGTGTGGAGGTAGAAAATTCAGGGGAGAACTATGGTCCCTCAGATTCAGAGTGTGTTCTGTCTCCTGCCTCAGCCTCTCCCCTAGAGCCACATTGTGTACAGCTGTAGGGGAAGCCATTCCATAGGCTATGGTATGAATGGCACCCCTTGGAGTTGTTCAGGGCCCTGCCTATGTAGCTATAATAGTGCATCTGTCCCCCACCTTTTTTCTTCAAGTTAGCTTCAGACCCAGCTGGAAAGTGGAGTTCCAGATAGGCCTTAATCCAACACCTTCTTTCTGACCCTACCTCCTGCCTCTCAACATCTTCTATTCCTCTGCTGCCCACTCCTCCCCACCAAGAGGTCTCAGTGAGCCACAAATTGTGGTGTAGAAGCTCCTCTCCTGCACTCCACTCAGTTTCTATGTCTCTGGGGGGCTGATTTATCATGCCCCCCATCAGGCCTGCCACAGTGTGTGAGAAATCAATAGTGCAAATGGATTGAAGCTATTCGGCCTGTCGGCTCCCCTTGCCCCCCCTCCACTCTCCTGGGACTTGCAGAGTTACTCATTTCCCTTCTGGGTCAGCATACACACAGATATACACATCTATGGTTATAGTCTGAGCACTGAGCACAAGAATTGCTCTTTCTGCCCATTTCTGTCTCTTTCATTCTCTCTCTTTCTCAGATACTGGGCTGGTCTTAGCATGACAAATACCCTTGAACATTTATTTCCTAGCTTGGGTGAAGTGGGGGTGGAGGGGCTTAAAGGGCAGTCACTGCCAGCCAGAGGTTGGGAGGGAGGTAAGTGAGTGAGGGAGATGGTGGGAGAGGACAAGATGGGGAAAGGATTAGGTGACAGCCTACCCCATCAGCTCTGGTAACTCAATCCCTGCACCTCACCCTCCCGATTTCCCTCCTGCTCAACAACTTCAGCAGCTGCTGGCAGAAGCAGGGCTGGCAGAAGTGTGTATGAGTGCATGTGTATATGAGGGGGGTGAGAGGGGCTGTGGGGGCAGGAGGTGCTGCCAGGACATGTTAAAGGAGACTCACTGCCTGGGTACAACTTGGGTGGCAGGAGGAGGTGGGGCAGGGGTAGAGTGGGTGGTGAGTGATGGGCAGGGGGCAGGTTGGAGGGGGTAGGGCAGCCCAGGGGTCTCACCAAACTTGTTAGCCCTGGAGCTAGGCCTAGCACAGTGGGGGTGGGCAGTGGTGAGGGAGTAGGGTCAGGCACAGCCATTGTTGGCCCCAGGATGCTAAGAGCTGTTTTTCACCAGGGGGTGCATGTAACCATGGAGGGACAGTCTTCCCCTGTCTCCCATCCCTAGGCTGTGCCCGGCGGGCAACACAGTCCTGGTGGTGACTAAGTCGCTTATGTCCTGAGACTGGCAAGGGGCCAGGTTCAGCTCTTCTCAGTAGGTGAGTCACTGCCCTGGCATCTTCCCCGGATGCAGCTGAGTCACCCGGCCATGCTTGCTAGGCAGGTGGGCACTGTGCTTGGTGTGGGAATGGAGGGCTATGTATGTAGCCCCCAGTGTCTTCCCTGATCTCTCTCTGGCATGTCCTGGCCCCCAGCCATAAATGTGTAAAGCCAGGGAAGGATGGAGCTTCTCTGATGTGCTCCACTGAGGGGGTAAAGGAAGAGGCAGCAGGGTACTGAGTAGAGTGGAATATGTTTGGTTCAGAGTAAATAGTGGGTGAGAGGAGTTGAGGAGGTGACTGGGAGTTTGAATCCCAGCTCTGCTGCCATTGACAAGTCATATGACTTTGGGCAAAGCAATTTTTTTTTGTGTCTCAGTTTTCTCATCTTTCTCATCTGTGGGATAAAAACAAGAACCCTGACCCTTCAGGACTGTGAGAATCAAATGGGGCGGGACCCATTAAGATATAGGGGGAGGAGCTCCTTTTGGGATGATCTGGGAGGCTGGGGAAGGGAATAGACAACTCCCATCCTACTCACATTACATCCAGGTGGTTTTAGGGACAACTGTTTTCCATCCTCTTTTCAAACTACCATTTATGCTATTCCTTAGGAGTTCCCACAGATATGAAAGGGAGGCCTTGTTTTACTACAAATGTGGGCCTTCTTAGGGTATCTCAAAGCTATTTTATATCTCCTTTGACTAGTGAGAGTTGTCACTGGCCCCTGACTTTATGGGCTCTCTCTCTTTGCTTCCTCTAGTTTGAAGAGGGATCCTTGTCTTGGGAAACCAGACAAGACTGGGAAACCAGGCTCAGGCTTCTCCCCCAGCCTATAGTCTTCTGTGTACAGGGAAAGGGTAGGGTCCAAGAAAGAGCATCTTTCCTAAAGAGTAAGAGCCTCTTGGGCGTATGGCTTTTCTTTCTCTGCTAGTCTCCTGTCATCTCCTGGGTACTCTTCTTTCCTGTTTCAGGGTCCTTGGTGGGAAAGGGGTGGAAGCCCTGTTGTGAGCCCAGCACAGCTGCAGTTCAGCTGCTGCTGCAGATTGAAGACTCCTAGCCTCCCACCTGGACCTTTCCTGTTTTCTGGAGTCTAGTTTGGGTAGGGCTTGACCTTGGATGGGTGGTACAGGTTGCCCTAGGCCAGGAAAAGAGTGCTGGAAGGTGTGCAGGGTGTTTGTATACATAGCTGCTAGACCCCCTGTGAGAGCTGGGTTTGTGCATTTATGAATTTCTTTATCTGCATAAACCTACTGCTATGTCTGTTCAGAAGTGTGCCCCATCCTTGGCTTCATGCACTTATAGGTGCACAAATGTTTGTATGTTCTTCTGTATAGATGTGCATGCATGCATCTTGGGGGTGTACACATGCCCGAATGCACGTGAGTATGCGTTTGTACGAGGGTGCCTGAATTTCAGCCAACAGGAGTGTACCTGACCTGCAGGTGTATATAAAGATAGTCCCAGGTGGGGAGGAAGTGTGCATGCACACTTGCATTTTTGTGTCCGTGAGTCTTCCCCTTTAGCCTCAGCTGGAAGAAAGACTGGTAGGATCTAGGTCAGGAGATGCCTGTGGGCACCGGGGAGGGCAGGGTGAGGGTGGGCTGGAGCTGACCCCCCCCCCCCAGACTAGTTCCTCAACTGGGCGAAGCTCCCTGTTGTTGGCCGGGTTCAGGCTGGAAGGCCCTTGTAGGGGCGAGGCTGGGGGCGAAGGGGTTAAGCGTCTGCGTCCACATCTGGGAGCCATTGGCGCATTCCTGCCGGCTGAGCGCATGTTTGCGGATGGATCTGGACAGGACAGGGCGGGAGAGGTTGGGCGGGAGGTTCGCACCGGTGGACGGAAATCCAGAGGCGAGCAGTACACAGCCCAGGCTCAGCTGGCGGGAAGGGTCCCGGGAAAGTGAGGAAGCCGGGAAGCTCTGCCTGGAGCTGTCCTGAACTGCTGGGGCAATTTCTCCCACCGCCGGAGCTTAAGGCAGAGGGTCCCGCCAACCTGGCTTGTCCTACTTTACCAAGGGTTGGGGTAAAGGATACCTAAAATTCTATACCTGCCTCTGCAACTAACTGGTGTGAGCGTGGACGAACCCCCTGTCCACTCTTTGCCTGTCTGTAAAGTGGAGCCCATCCGACGGATGGGTCTGAGAATTCTGCCACTGGGTCAGGCTGAGAGACACCTCAGGGGAGTGGACGCTTGGAAATGTGGCATTTCCTCTTCCAATGGGAAGTCCTGTAGGGGCACTTGTGACCACTTCTCTGGGAACGGGAAGGGGGTGTGTTCCCTAGTGATTCCACTTCCCAACCCAGTGAACTGCTAGCAATAGGGACGTGATCCTCCTAAATAGAGCAACAGGCTAGGATGGGGCTTATGACTGTGTTGGGGCCTGGGGTCTCTGCAGATGGAGGGTGATTCAGATCCTGTGCAGCTGAAACGTGAATGAGAGTTTTTCTGGCTCCTCTAGATTTGGCCAGGAGGGGGAAACTTGAGTCTGAGTCTTTTAGCCTGGAGGGGTGCTCCTGGGCGCCCCTACTGGAAGATCCAAAAGCCCTTTCGGGCGGAAGTGTACTTTAAGGGGACCTGAGGGGCTGGGTTGGGCCAGAGCCCCTCCTATTCACTCAAGCTGGAGAGGTATTTGGGGAAGGAGGTGTGCGTGTGGGAGATCTACTCCTGTACTCCTTTTTTGCAGATGAGAAAATTAAGATACAGAGAAGGGAGGTGACTTGCTCAAGGTCATACAACTCTCAGTTTCAACCGGTCCGTGGAGGAGGAGTGTAATTATGGGCAGTAAGAGCTTGACCGCTAGGGTCAGTCACTGCGTTCACTTCCATATTATGCCGCTGCCTCTCTTCCTGGGTTTAGGTAGGTGTAGGGTGTGTGTGTGATCCGTGAACCTGTGAATGTGGGTGTGTGTAATTGGGAAGAAAGGAGTGTTGGATGCCACACGGCCGTCCTTTCCCCACCGAGCCCTATTTCCATTTTTTATGCAGAATTTCACTCCTTCCTCGATCTGCATCTCCTTTTCTGGGCTTGAGGGAGGGATTCTCCCAGATTCCCACGGTCCAGCCTTCAGCTAGGAGGGCTCCTTTAAGACTCGCCCTTCCCTAGGTCTATTAGGAAGGGTGGGCTGGGCGTGATCCTATGGACCCGCCCCTGAATGATGATTGGTCTGTGGGTGGGGAGGGGCGGGTCTGAGGGAAAGGGCCTCCCCCCACCCCTGCTCCGTACCCTCCGCCCCCCCAGTCTGGGGCTCCGGGTAAAGTTTCAGCCTCCGCACGTGACTCGATATGGCCGCTGCCGTCGCCCCGCGCCCCTGAGCCGCGGCCCCCCGCACGGCTCCTCTCCGGGGACCCCGTACCCCCGATGCCAAGCGGTACCCAGGCTCCGGGTTAGGGCAGACGCCGTGCCTGCGGGCACCCCCAACGGGTTGCGTCCCCCCGCTGCGAGGTAACCTCTCTCCGGGGTTTTTGGGGAGTCCCTGGCTCCCGCAGGCATTGGGGCCCCAGGGCCTGCTCCTGATAGGAGCTGCGGGAGGGGCCTTGGTGCCGGGCGGGTTCCGACGGGAACCCGGGGTTTCCTGGGCTTCCCACCCCGCCACCACCGCGTCCTGGGTGGGGGAGCCCCGTCTGTGCGTCTGCCTGCGCGGTGTCTTCGCGCGCAGCCTTGAGGCGTCTGGGGTGGTCTGCCGCGCGTGTCCCCGGTGCTCGAGCTGTTGCAGAACTGCTGCTGGGAAATCCTGCTCTCTCTTTTCTCTTCAAAAACAAGCAAAACAAAAAGACTTTCAAACCTGTTTGGGGAGAGATCGGATGCCCAACGGACTGGCCCCCTCCTTCTTACCCTCCTGTTATCTGAGCTGCTCTGTGGTTTGGGGAGAATCAGCCAGGGGGCCCACTCCCACCAGAGGGAGCCGGCTGGGGGGCGGGGCCCGCTCAGCTGGTGTCCCCTGTGGAGTGAGAGGAACCGTCAGAATTGGGTGCGGAAGCCAGTGTAGTGTGCGTCTGTGGGGTGTCCCTGAGTCTTGTGTTACCATGGGGTGTGGAAGCTGTTGGGCGTGATAGTGAGGACGGAATAGACTGGCCGACCTTGCTTTGCTGAGGGTGTCTGGGACCTGGTGCCATCCACGAGGCTTGGAAGCTGCTAGCCAGGTGTGTGTGTTTTGGGGGAGCTGGGAAATCATCTTGGCTATGTCCCTTCTTTTCTGGGCACTACCCTGTTGTCAGGCTGCCTGGTGGGAAGGGAGATTGACCCCCATTATGCTAGGCTGGGGTGGGGACCAACTTTTACAAAAAAGCCCCCCAGCCTTGGAGATGTTTCTCCACCCTCCATCCTATCTTGGATAGGATGGCCAGTGTGTTGGCCTGGAAGGGTATGCCCTGCTGGGGCTAGCTCCCTGTTCTGTAGCCAGATTGTCTTCTGCCTGCTGACTGTGTGCACAAGTGTGTATGTATATAATCTCTGAAGGGAGTGTTCCTGAAAACACTCCCCCTGACCCCTACTGCTTACCCCAACCCTTACTTCTGCTCCTGATGTCCCCTACCCCTAGTTGTCTGGCCAGGAGATTCAGTGTCTCTTATCCTTTTCTTTGGCTATGGTCTTCATAGGGCAAGACTGGGGGAAGTGGTTCAGTAAGGACCTCTCAGGTCTTGCTAGGAAATTGTTGCTCAGGCCCCAAACTCTCCTTCAGGGCTTGATGAGGAGGTTGTGCTGGGGAAGCCCCAGGTTGGAGTTGGGGTGGGTTGGAGTCTTGGGGCTTCCCCTGGGTGGGGGTGGAGATGAGTTTAGGGGAAGGAACAGGAGAAAGAGTATTTGGAGTTAGATGTGTGGTTCATTGTCCTGGAGGAAGAGGGGGTGGTGGTTGTAGAGTCAGGGAGTTTGTGATTCTGAAAAGACAGTACACTGGAAAGACCTAGGACATTAGCACTACCTGGTTGTCGGTTGTCTGTACTATATGGTGGTCTGAAACAGAGAGGTCAGTAGGGTCAGACTCAAGTAGGCTCTTGGGAGCTGAGGATTTTGGATTTTCAGGGATTTTGAGGATATGAGTAAGTGTGTGTGAGGTGGCCACTGCAGAGGTTTCACCATCAGACTGATGACAGAGGTACAGATTCAGTGGCTGTTCTGAGAAGACCTTGGACTTGGAATGGCTTAATCCTGGCCACCTCCTCCTATAGCCTCTAAATCTCTCTTCCTCCAGTCTGACCCTAAATGCCCTTGCTTCTACACTGGGACACATTTTTAGTCCACTTCTTACTCCCTAACTTGCAGCAGTCTGGCAGGAAGCTAGCTGTGGGCAGCCCCGTCCTGATTGCCCTGTACCTCCCCCACTGGGCACAGTCGCCTACACGTGCCATGACATGGTTCCTGCCACCCTGTCTAGTGTGGGGGAGAGGGCATTGTCTGAGCCTTTCAGGTCTGTTTTCGGGATGTTGACCCAGGCCCCAGTTAATGATAAACTCATTTTTCCCTAATTCATTTAGTCTCTGAAGCTGGTTCTACCTGCTGGGACCTTTCCTCCCAGGCTACTCTTTGCTTAGACTCAAGGGTCTTATGTGGGATGGTCCTCAGAACTGTGTAATGTGAGGGTGGGGCCTGCCCTAAAATACAAACTTCAATGCCCAGTTCTCTGTCCTCTGGGAAACATGAGCAGGGCAGGGCTGGAGGGATGGGTATGTTTTGCCTATTTGGAGTCTGTTTGGGAGCACTGCCTGGGATCTGGGGTGATGGGTAATATTACCCCTGTGACAAAGAAATGGGTAATCTTCACTTGCTCAGCACCCCACATCCGTCTGATAGAGGTGGTTTTAGGAGTGTGGGAAGCTGGCAGGGTCCCTGGCAAGATGACCAGGGTTGTCTTGACTTACTGGGTTTTGGGAAGGGAGTGTGGCAACTGATACACCCAGCTCTCAGGGCTTTGGCTGCACATTCTCTCTGACGCCCGCTGTCTTTCCTCCCTCTGCTCTCCTTTCCACCCTCAAGCTGCTGTCTGGAGCCCACACGGTTTGTGCGGGGATGCAGGGTGGGGGACAGAGCCTGGATCTCCGTGTGTGTCCAGGGAGTGTTCTGGAAATTGGCAGGATTGGTTGAGGGTGTTCGGGTGTTCCCTCAGAGTGGGCGGCATGCGGGGACCTGGCCCAGAGTGTGAGAATGTGTCAGCGTCGGTGTGTCTGTCCCCAGTCTGGCTCGGGTGTGGGTGTCTCCGGTGTGGGTGTCTCTTACTTTGTCTGGATCTTGCAGTCCTTCCCCCTTCTTCCCCCGCCCCCCCTCAGGCTGGGACCGCCTGCTTGTTCTCTCTCTCTCCCCGCAACTGGAGCCTCCCTTGCCTGTTCCTGGAATTTGGAGAGGAGGAGGAGGAAGAGGCAGGCAGACAGACCTCCCACACTCTAGCCCGCCTGCCTGGCATCATGGGGAAATGAAATAGGTGCTGTGGAACTAAGTTTTCCCTGGCTTCCCCAGACCTTCCAGCACACATCACATGGCCCAGGGGCCAGCTCTTACAAAAGCGCCATGGGCTGCCCACCCCTCTGGGCAGTGATACCTCCTGTTATTTAACATCCTGACCCAAAGGGCCCCTACTGAGAGTGGACCTCCAGGCACCACTCTCAGCTTGGGGAACGGGTGGGGGGATTATGCTGCTGCCAGACTGGCCAGCACCTGTTACCAGCCCCAGCCCTGTAACTGGAGCTGGCCAGAGAGGGGGCTGCAAAATGACAGGTGTAATTTTTGCAGCCAGGCCCCCCCCCAACACCTGGATATGCCTTTCCCTTCCGGCCGGAACAAGGAAAGACTCTTCCCCACTCAGTGCCAACCTAATCTCATAGATGATGCCCCTGTCCTGCCGAGTGACCAGCCAGCCCCGTCACTGGCTGGGGATGGGGGGGTTGCCCTTCTCCTTCAAGTTTTCAAAGCTCTGCAGCCCTGGCAGGGCTGAGGGGTGTGGGGATTGTGTGGATGGGGGTGGTTCTCTGTTAATGTTTTAATTGCATAAAAACTGGGAGCTCAGCTCCAGGCCAGTGGGGAGTCTGGGTCTGGCTGGCCGCCCAGCTTGGGCTAAATATAGTCTGGGACATCTGCAGAGAAGGGGAGGGGCGTGGAGGGAGGTTCCATTCTCCCACCTCCAGCCAAGGTGCCCTCGTCTGGGCGGGCACCTTGGAGCTTTGAGGGGGATTCCTTAGCACCGAAAGCAAAGGAGAGGCGGCAGGGGGCGGGCACAATTGGGACCTTGCCTGCCTGGATGCCAATAGATGCCAGAGATGAAAAGAAGGCTCAGGACAGGTCTGGAGTGGGGTTTGCAGGGTCTGGATCCTCTGGCTCTATTCCTTCTCCCCCCAGAGTTGTCTGAGTTCAGGCTGTCTCTGTGTGTCACTGTGCCCCTGCCAGGCAGTGTCACCGTGACCCATTCAGCTGGGTGTCTGTGTGTACACACCTACCTTGGAGTGGCTTCCTCCTGGCCCTCCCTCTGGAGACTCTGTCCCCTGGGTCCTACTGCAGGTCCTCAGCCCTCCTTCCCTCTCTCCTTCGCCCACAGTGAAACCTTCAGCCCAGGAATCGAGACTTGAGAAGGGGAAGCTGCGGTGGGGAGTTCTCTGATCTCCAGTCACGGCAGGAAGTGGGGAGGAGGGGGGCTAAGGGGGGGAAACCGTGAGTGAGTGGCAGGCAGGGAGGGAGAGCCCAGTAAATCCTGCAACCTACCCCTACTGTGCACATAGCAGTGGCGGGGGTCACCCTCCTAGTGGTGCCCCTTCCCTCTAGCTCCAGGTGGGGGAAACTTGGGGGATAGCTGATTCCCCAGGGGCCAGGAACAATCTTCATCACCACCCCAACCCCACGCTAAGAAAAAAATGTCTTCCTGTCACGTGGCTGTCACTTCCTGCCCCACTGTGGTTTCTGGGATGTTTGTTGTTGGTTGCCATGGTAATGGCCCCCGTGGGTACTACCCTGGTTCTTGTGGGAAGGGAGCTACCTCTCCCCATGAAGCTGGGGGGGGGCTGGGGGAGTCTGATTGGGGGGCCCTTTCAGGCTGAGTGTGTGTGGTCTCTGATGCCCCAGATTCTCCAAGACCCCCCAGACTTCTGTCTGAGGAAAGGAGTCACCACCACCTACTCAGCCTGAGTGTTGGGGAGACTGTGACTACTTCTGGCTGTGCTTGACTGTGGCTGTGGCTGTGTGAGTTTGACTGATTTTACAGACCTGGTGCCCTCTAGCCTGATCTGTGCCTCATGAGATGCTGGTTCAGGGAACCCTATCCCCCTTCAGTGTTAGAGCCTGCCCCTGTCCTGTGTTCTGATGGAAACCACCTTCCCCAGGGAGTTTCTGTGGCTTCCTGGGATCCAGACTGGGGTGTAGGAACTCTGGGCAGGGTCCTAGGTTGTGTGTTTTGGGGCTGGTAGGTGTTAGCTCTGCAGACCATCCTCTGTCCCTACATACATAGCCTGTGCCAGCTTCTCTCTGATCCCACATGCCCTGTTCTTTAAGGGGAAGGTGATGGGACTCCATGACCTACTCTCCCTACCCCCTTGTGGGCTTCCCTATTCAGCAGAGGGAGGAGGGGAAAGAGATTCCTCTTGGTTCTAGCCCAAACTATAGAGTAGAATGTTCAGGGTGGGGTGTCAGTGAGTGGGGGGGTCTGGGGCAGGGCACCGTCTGACTCAGGACTGGTCTGAGGTCAAAGCCAAAAGGATATCCTGAGGCAGAAGTGGGGGAGTGCAGTTGGCTTCCCTGCAACTTTGGTCCCCAGTATAACATGCTGGAAGGGGTCTGGGAGCATCAAGTCCTACCGATAGTTTGTCCCCATAGGATTCGATCCAGAATATGGCAGTTTAGGGTTGGGGCTGAGTCAAGGGAATGGTAGGGGATTGCTGTAGCCTCTTTCCCCACCTTTGCCCTACTTACTTTCTGTGTGTTTCCTGCATGGTGGAATAGGGGGAGGTAGTGGTGAAGGGGGCAGCTGTCAAGATGAAGGTGGGGAAAACCCATGCCAGGCTGGATGTGAGGATGGGGGTTTCCAAGCTGGGGGGTCCCCTTTTGTCTGTGTCCCTTTGGTCCCCTACCCAGACAGAGTTGCCTTTGTATGATCCATACACTCCTGTGGTCTGGCTGTGGCCTGAGCTGGCTCTTCTCTTCCTCTTCCTGTTTTCTTCTTTTCCTGTGGGTTGGTCCTACTCCTAGAGGCCTGGGCTGCCCCCTGCCCTTTCACCTACTCTCTGCTTGAAAGGAAGACATGGTGGGAGGCTTTAGCTCTTATTCTGGGTGGACCCCTCAGCCACCCTGGGCTTCAAAAGTCCCTAGCATGTTCCCCAGAGACTTTGGGATAAGAGTCGCTGGGAGTGGAGGAGTTGAGAGCACTGCCCTACCCGGCAAAGACCCCCACTTCTTCCTCCTAGAACCTGGCCTGTTCTGAGCTTGGGTTGTCCAGTTGCCCTGTCAGCCTCGTGTTCAGTCACTGCTGAGACTGTGGTGAATGCGGGTCAGGCAGTTCTGTGTAGTTGGGCAGAACCTTGGGCTGAGTGGAGTACAAGTTGGGGAGATGTCTGATTTGTTCTTCTGGCACGATGCAGATTGAGGCAGGGGCAGTGGTAGCACCCAGAAGCAAGGTGCCGGGCTTCTGCCTTCCCTTCATTACTGTGAGGGTCTGCTTAAGGCCTGCACATACTGGGGCAGATCCAGCTATACTGCAGTGGTCCTGGGGTGTGGGGCTCATGGGGAAACGGTTGCCCTGCAAACATTCCAGCCTCCCTCAGCTCTTTTTTTTTTTTTTTTTTTGAGACAGAGCCTCAAGCTGTCCCCCTGGGTAGAGTGCCGTGGCATTAAAGCTCACAGCACCCTCCAACTCCTGGGCTCAAGCGAGTCTCCTGCCTCTGCCTCCCAAGTGGCTGGGACCACAGGCGCCTGCCACAATGCCTGGCTATTTTTTGGCTGCAGCCGTCATTGTTGTTTGGCGGGTCCTGGCTGGGGATTCGAACCCGCCACCTTAGGTGTACGTGGCTGGCGCCCCAGCCGGTTAAGCTATAGGCGCTGAGCCCCTCAGCTCTTTTTTAAAGTGAGGCTGAGCTTGCCTGGCTTCCTGCAGCCCAGATCCTGGTAACTACATGGTAAACAGAGGCCCAGAGTGTCCGGGTTGTGGGCTAGCTGGGGAGAAGAGGAGTGAGAGCCTTGGCCAGAGGGGCCCTGGAAAAAGAGAGTAGTAGTCATCACTGCTCCCCAACCCCTGTCTGCAGAACTGAGGAGCAGGGAGGAGGGGAGTGGTTGTGGCTTTGTGTGTATGTGAGTGTTTTCCTGGAAAGTTTATAAATAGTTCCAGCCCGCTGTTCTGGTTTGAAATCGGCCCTGTCCTGCCCTGCTTGGCCAGCTTCTGGCAGAGTAGGGGGTCCAAAGGGGGCATGTCTTTGTTTCTGCCAGGGCTGGAGTCTCTCCTGCTCAAGTTGAGATTGAGCTCTGGGTATCATTTGCATATGATTCATTAACTGTCTAGAATGCTTAGGAAACCCCCTGCCTCCCCTTTTTTTAAGCTCCCCAATCATTGTCCCCTTGTCTCAGCCCCTCTGGGACTGCCTGACTTCTGTTCCTTGGGAACTGTTGTTGTGAGGAGGCCTGGGGAGCAGAGAGGGGAGTGAATAGAGAAGGGAGGCTGGGCCCAACTGGGTTTGGGGACCCCTGGCTTCCCTTCTCTCAGGAAAAGGGAGGAAATAATCTATTTCTCTTCCGTTTCTCCCCTCCCAAGTCCAAAGTTTTCCTTTTTTGGCTTGTGAAATGAAAGAAGGGAATTTGGGAAAGAGTTGTGGTCAGGCTTCTACCCACACCCCAAATATCCCTCTCCCCACATCCCTGTCCTCAGTCTGGGGGGAAGCAGACCCTGGCAAATGCATAATTCTCCCTCCTAGCTGCTAGCCCTGGTTGGGGAGAGGCAAGAAAAAGAAGGGAAGCTGCCAAGGGGGTACCAAGTTGGTGGTGAGAGGCCTGGGAGGATGGGAGGGTCCCAGTTGCCCAGGACCTCCCCTGTGCTGGGCTCTGGGCTAGGTGCTTTCCAGGACTTCCTCTCTTAAATCACACAGCCAGTTATTGAGGTAGGCAGCTCACAGACGAGTAAACAAATGCTTAGAGAGGTTAAGTGACTTATGTAAGGTCACCCAGAGTGGCAGAGCTGAGATTTGACCCTTCAGACCTCGTTCTTTCTACCATCTTTGTGGCCCAGGCAGCTGTCACCTTTTTATCTAGTTGCGTGACTTTGGGATATAACCAGGGGTAGTTAGAGATGACTGATGCTGAGGAAGGGATCCTAGCACCTTCTAGGAATGAGGGTGGCTCTAGGAAGCAGGGGCATATAGCTAGTTGGAGGCACTTCAGACTTAGACTTCTCACCCTTCTGCTGTGTTCAGGCTAATCTCAGTATATTGAAAGTGTGGGCCTGTGGTTTTCTCTCTCTCTTGGGGGGAGGGTACCCGTGGGCAGTGGAGGTGGTTGGCATAGGGTGGAGGTTGGATGTGGGTAGTTTGTTTTCCCACTCTTTGGTGCTGGTTTCGATTCTCTGATGGGGCCTTCTCTACCCCTAGGTGCAGAAGGCTGGGGCCCAGGCATCTCCCTGAGGGTCATGGCTCCTGAAGGACCTTCTGAGGCAGGACCTATGCTCTTTTGGTTCCACCCTTGTCATCCCTGCTTTTGCCTTTCCCTGTTTCCTGGTCTGCCTGGCCCTTGGCCCATTTCTGTGACCTTTACCCCCTTCTGTGGCTCAAGGCCCTCTCCAGGGAGCTGAGTAACTTTGCATTGAAGTTTGCAGGCTAAAATGGGTTAGGCATATTGGAGGCTCTGACAGGGAGTTGGGGAAGCCTTCCACCCTCTCCCTGGAGTGTATGTGAGGTGGGGTGGGATGGGGGGCTGGAGGGAGGAATCTTTGGGGAGGTTTCAAATCTTTGGTCCATTTTCAAACTCTCCAGGGGCATTAATTCTATCTCTAGGAGCAAGGGTGGACTTCAAAAGGTCCAGGCTGGACTAACTGAACTCACCCCCCAGCCCCTAAAAACCAGGTAAAGATGCTGGGTTCTGGAACAAATGGCTTTCTGGGCCTCAGCCTTGGTTCAGGCTTTGGTTTGCGTCAGTTGCCTCCTGGGCCTCACCTCGAGGGAGACAGGCCTCTATGTGGACGTGAATCCACATGAGTGTTTGCAGACCCTGGTGTGTGTTGTGGAGGGTGATGTACATAGGCTGGGCTTACAGGAAGGGTCTCATGTCTTCAGGCAGAAGCAGCAGGTAAAGAGACCAACCTGGCTGTGTGAAGACCAGGGAATGTGCCGTTTGGGAAATTGTGTGGCTGTGATTATATGTCTTTGGGGAGCTGTGTACCAGGGCCCATGCTTGCAGGTTCTAAACTGTTCATTGTGTGGTGGAGGCCAGGCACGGGGAGATGGTATCTCTAGGTTCCCTCTTTTCACATGCATGCCTGCACACACAGGCTGGGGCTGCAAGCATGCTCTTGCTCACCTAGATACTTTCTGTAGACCTGCATGCATGAGTTTCTACAAGTGTGTGGTGTGTATTTGTGTGTGAGGGTCCAATTGTAGGCACTGATGAAGTTCTACCAGCCCTTCCTTCCCTTGCCTAGTTCCCCCAGCTCAAGTTCCCACTGTGTGGGGCTTTACAGGGGTGTGGTCTGTTAGGTGGAGCCTCTGTTCCCCTGATGGCAGCCCTCTCAGCCTAAGAAGGAATTAATTGGCAGAGGCCTGAGAAGGGAAGAGGGCACTTCACTTGGGAGCGAGGAGAGGCCCTTTGGTTGTCATAATGAGTAACAGTAAAAATCATCTTCATTAATGAGGTCCAGATTTTACTCCTGGGGCAACTGTTCCCTCCCTAGCTAGTAGTACCTGTCCCCTCCTCCCCTCTTTCCCTCTCTCCCTCAGTTCAACCCAGGCTGGCTGGCTGGCCCAGCTGGGCTCAGAAGTCCTGGCCTCTTCCACAGTGGCCTTGGCAGGAACTCCCCTATCACAGGCCTGGTCCTCAGCCAAATGCTAGCCGTGTGCATGTCCCCTGGAGTCCAGGTTTGAGCCTTGAGTCTGAACTTGGAACTTGGAAGCTAGTATGTCCTGAACTTGGGTGGGGGGAGGGCAGAGTAGGGGGTGGTTGTTTGAAAGGATAGTCCTTACTTTGAGTATCTGTGGCCCTGTTTCTTTGATTACTTTAAAACAAAACAAAACAAAAAACAGCTTCATTGATGGTGGCTCCTGTGGCTCAAAAAGGTAGAGCGCTGGCCCCATGTGCTGAAGGTGGCAGGTTCAAGCCCAGCCCCAGCCAAAAACTGCAAAAAAAAAAGGTTAAAAACAGCTTCATTGAGATGTAATTCACATACCATAAAACTTACCCATTAAAGTATACAATTCAAAGCATTAGTATATTCACAGAGTTGTGCAACTGTCACCACAATCAATTTTAGAACATTTTCATCACCCCAAAAAGAGCCCCCATCCCCAGGAACAGTCACTTCCCATTTCCCTCAAATCCACACCCCAGCCCCTGGTAACCACAAGCCTACTTTCTGTCTCTATAGGTTTGTGTATCTTGGATATTTCGTATATATGGAATCTTGTAAAATATGGTTTTCTGTAACTACTATAGTGTCTTCAAGGAATGATATTGTAGTATTAGTAATTCATTCCTTTTTTTGGCAGAATAATATTCCATTGTATGGATATATAACATTTTATTTAGCCATTCATCAGTTGATAGACATTTAATTGGTTCCACATTTTGGTTATTGTGAATAAGGCTGCTATGAACATTCACGTACAAGTCTTTTTTGTGGACTTATGTTGTCATATCTCTTGGTAGACACTGAGGAGTGCGGTGGCTGTGGCTCAAAAGGGTAGGGTGCCAGCCCCACATGCCAGAGGTGGTGGGTTCAAACCCAGCCCCAGCCAAAGAAAAAAAAAAAAAGAAAGAAAGACACTGAGGAGTGGAATTTTTTTTTTTTTTTTTTGAGGCAGAGCCTTAAGCCATCACCCTGGGTAGAGTGCTGTGACATCACAGCTCACATCAGTCTCCAACTCCTGGGCTCAAGCAAGTCTCTTGCCTGAGCCTCCCAAGTAGCTGGGACTACAGGCGCCCGCCACAACGCCTGGCTATTTTTTTGGTTGCAGCCATCATTGTTTGGCGGGCCCAGGCTGGATTTGAACTCACCAGCTCAGGTGTAATGTGGCTGGCACCTTAGCTGCTTGAGCCACAGGCACCGAGCCTGAGGAGTAGAATTGTTAGGCCATATGCTAATTCTGTGTTTAACCTGTTGAGGAGCTGTCATACTGTTTTCTAAAGCAGCTATACTATTTTACATTCCCACCAGCACTGTATGAAGATTTCAATTTCTCTCTATCTTTTATGATCTCTCCTTTTGATTGTAGCCATCCTAGTGGGTGTGAAGTGATATCTCATTGTGATTGTGACTGGCCATGTTTCTTTTTGTCTATCTCTTTTGTCTTTCATGTCTGTATATTCATATATTGATGTATATAAATACATGTATATGTATAGTCTATACCAGAATGGATTTCAAACATCGTTTTGTGGATCTATTTTTTATGTTCTCTTTGCTCTCTTTGCTGCCTGTCTGACTGTATTTTGGAATCTCTGGGTTCATCTCAGTCTCTCTCTACCCATGGTATTATCTATACATATTCTCTGGTACCAGCTCTTCAAACAGAGTATGGAGCTATGTACACACTGGTAAGGGGCATCTGACCTTTCATCTCCTACCCTATTCTTGTGTTTTGCTTCAGAGTATGTGGGTGAACTCTGAGATCAATCTCTTTTATTGTCTGAGGGTAGGAGGCTTCCTGGGTAGTCCTGCCCTCCTATA
The DNA here is from genome assembly GCA_963575145.1 of Galago senegalensis. Lineage (NCBI taxonomy): Eukaryota > Metazoa > Chordata > Mammalia > Primates > Galagidae > Galago > Galago senegalensis. The sequence continues at coordinate 23,732 of CAUYTI010136098.1, read as the reverse complement.
TTCATACCTCTGGACCATCTATGCTGTTAAGCACTGGAGGTGAGACTTCAGAGTTCCTAGTTCCCATTTCCCTATTTGTGTGTATATAAATAGGCCTCCTCCCAGGGCCTGTGGGACAAACTCATCTGGGGTGCTGGGGCTTGGATTTGGGGGGGAAGTGGTGTAAGAGGGGCCCCTAGCTTAGGAGTCATTTTTCTGAGAAGTGCTCATGCTTTAGGGAAGCGGCTTTTCCTCCGCCTCCCTCTTCCCCCCAAGCACTCAGTTCTCTGCATCTTGACCTCAGGTAACCCCCTTTGGAAAAGGAGGGTGGGCTGCCTGCTTCTGCTGTAGTGATCAATTGGGGTGGCACTGTGGACCCTTTCCCCTCAGGATTGTGGGTGAGAGGCCCTCCAAGGCTCTGGGTTCTGTCCTTGTCTCCCCAGCCTGGCTGTACTATTCTGCTACCCCCAGCAGTGTCTGGGCCCTGCTCCCAGGTTTTCTCTGCCAGCTAGGCATGGTGCCAGCTGTCTGCTCAGCTGGGTGCCACGGGAAAATCTCCGGCAGCCCAGGTTGGGGAGCTCCATGGGGAATGCCTGGGTGCCTGTTTCTCAGTGCCCACTCACCTGTCTTTCCTCTTTCTGCAGCATCACAGGAGATGGCCCCCCCAGCCACCTCACCGAGACCCATCTAGGAGTGGCATCCTTTTTGGTGTCCTGAAGGCCAGCTCTGGACCTTCCCAGGAAAGTGCCAGCTCACAGAACTACTTGACCAAAGGATCAGCTCTTGAGACGTCCCCCAATTCACCTGAACCCCCGCTAAGGTGGGGGCTCCAGGAGGCTGAGAATAGCCTGCTCTCCTTGGACAACAGCTCCAGGACAGAAGGGGGGGTGGACTGACCACCCAAACCCCCTCTGGACTCAGGCCCCATGCCCCGAGGAGAGGTGGCCTGAAGCCTACCAGAGTCCCCTGCCAGACTGTCTGCCTGCCCTTCTGACTGTGGCTGCTTGGCATGGCCAGCAACAGCAGTTCCTGCCCAACACCTGGGGGTGGGCACCTTAATGGGTACCCGGTGCCCCCCTACGCCTTCTTCTTCCCTCCTATGCTGGGTGGACTGTCCCCACCAGGCTCTCTGACCACTCTCCAGCACCAGCTTCCGGTTAGTGGATATAGCACACCATCCCCAGCCAGTAAGTCTCTGGGTGTTGGGGGACATTTCGTGGGAGGGACCTGTGGAGGGTGGCAGGCCTTAGGGCTTGGGCTCTGGGCACATCTGTTCTACCAGTGAGTGGCAAGGTCTTCTCCCATTTGAGGAGGCCATGATTCGGGGGCTTGAGGATGAAAGCCCCACAGTTTGTAGGCTAATCGTAGTGGTTGTTTGTTTGATGTTAGCGAGGCAGAGAGAGAGATGAAACCATGCTGTTCTGGCCCACAGTGCTCCTTGCAGCCCTTTTCTGTGCTCTGCTGTTGAAGGCCTTATAAATAGCTCCAAGGACTGGACTTAGAGGCCAAAGGCGGGTAAACAAACCTCTTGACATTTGGTGGAAATGGGAGCTCTACTGAGGGTAAAAGCATCACCCCTCATCCCACCCCACCCCCACTCTGTGCCTTTGAGGGCTTGAAGGAATAGACAGAGGTAGGCCGGCTAGAATCCTCTTCTCTCTTCCTGCCAGCTCCATCCCTGGCTGTGCTAGGATGTGCTTCCCTTTGTGGGGAGGATGAGAGGGAGGGATCTACAGGCTAGCTTGGTGGCTATAGTGAGTGTCCCAGGAGGGGGCACTTGGCCTGGACTCCAGCCTTGGACACTTGCATGGTCTTGGCAAAGCTTGTATTTTCTCCTTTGCCTCTGACCTCTGCCATGGGGGTCACCCATTGGCTAGGCAGGGGTCTTAGTAGCCTTCCCTGGCTGGCTGAGCCAGGTAGTGGGAGGTGGCGGCAGCTATGGCCAGCTGGCAGAGTCCAGGGCTGGGGCCTGCCAGGCCGCTTACAGTAACTCTGGCCCCCGGGGCCCAGCTGGGCGCCAGGCCAGGGCTGGGGGGAGGAGAGAGCCAGGGCCTGGTCTGGAGCGGAGGGGGTGGAAGCAGCAGACTGGGCCATGGACAGCTTACTGGCCGGCTGGTCAGCTGTTGACCTGGGAAACATGTCCCACCTCTTCTGGCCAGCAGGGACTGAATACCCTGTCCCAGGGACCCGCTACCCCTTCCATAGCCACTGGCAAGCTGCCTGGCACCACTGCCCTGTGCACTTGGCTGGGCTGGGTCAGTGCCCCCTTCTCAGTGTGGGGGCAGTGCTCTCTCCCCAGAGCCAGGGAGTCTCTGTGTCCCTGGGGCAGGCCCTGGCTGGGTGCCTCACTGCCCACACTGGCTGTCTGCCCACCACCACCACTGCTTCCTGGATCGCCTCCTCTGGTTTTGCCGCAGCCCCTTCCCTCTCAGGCCCCACTAGCCACTAAGAGTAAGGACTTTATGTCTGTGCTCCTTTATTCTCCCTCCTATCCACACTCTTTATGCCTTGGGGCCAGAAAGGTGTTGCCTCAGTTTCCCCTGATTCCCTTTCTCAAACCTTAATCTGTTTCTTCCCTCTCTCCCCTCTATCTCATATAGAAGTGTGAGGTTGATGGAATCTGGGGACCCTGATTTTGGTCTGGTCTTCTAGTCTGTGCTAATGATGAGAGGAGGCTGGTATCTGGAGTTCAGGGATGCTTGAGAATGGGTGGGTGTATCTGTAATTTTTGCTGTATTGAAGGGACTGAGATTCATTGGAGCTGGAAGAGTGTTCCCTGTCAGTGGAATTTTTTTTTTGTTTGTTTTTTGAGACTGTCTCTGTTGCTGTGGCTAGAGTTCTGTGGCATCATAGCTCACAGGAATCTCAAACTCTTGGGTTCAAGCAATCCTCTTGCCTCAGCCTCCTATGTGGCTGGGACTACAGGCACCCACCCTAATGTCTGACTAGTTTATCTATATTTTAGTAGAGATGGGTTCTCATTCTTGCTTAAGCTGGTCTTGAACTCCAAGCTCAAGCAATCCACCTGCCTTGGCCTCCCAAAGTGCAGCTGTGCCAGTGGAATTTTTAAGCAGACAGGAGTTGAGAGTCTGCAACCTGGTGCCTATGGACAACTTGTCCCCACCCAGGTGATGGGAATAGAGCTCCCAGAAACTCTGTTCACTGAGAGCCTAGATTCTTCGGAGGGTTGGAGATGGGGCCTGGCCCCATCCCGTGCCCATCGTATGCCAGACTCAGTGAATGCTTTGCCCTGCCCTGAATGTTGCAAGGTTCTTCCTCTTTCTTAGAGGTGGGTGGGGAGGGCTTTCCACCCTAGTGACCTTCTCCCCTCAGGGTGGGGTGCCCACATTTCAGGCAAGTGTAGCCTTCTTTGGCTGTCCCCACCCAGGTTAGGCAATGCCCCCTTCCTGCCCCCTCCTTCAGTAAGCCTGTGGGTTTCTCTGCTCCTCCTCCTTCCTAGTAAACAACAACAACTTATCTTTCTATCTGGACCCCCAGTTTCTGAGCTTCTTATTGACCTTCCTCTTCTCTGGGACCAGAGGCATGGCCATGGGCCTTCCTCCTTTTCCTGCAAAGGGTGAGGGGGCTGATGACCAGAGCTCCTCCGCACTGGGTAGGAAATCATGATGTGTCTGGCCTCAGAGATGGAGGCAGCTTAGCTTCCTCTGCCTGGGGCTGGAGCTGAGGAGTTAGGCAGTTCATAAGAGAGGTAGAAACCAGTGGCTCTCCATTCCTGCAGGGAGCAAATGATATGCTCTGATCCTCTGCCACCCTTTTTGTAGGAAACCTGACTGATGAGGCTCCCTCCTTCCATTCCCTGCTAAAGGAAAAGTGTTGGGTCTTTCCTATTCCCTCATCCTTCTCCCAGGTGGAAGGAGGCAGCACCTTAGGTGGCACTGGTGGGCCTTTCAGGGACCTAGTGGCCTGTGGGATGACAAATTCTCTCCAGGTCACTGTGGAGAAGGGGATTTATCCTGCTACAGACTCCCAGGGAGCCAGGGTGGGAACCCCAGAGATGGCACAGGGATTCCCCCTTCCCCAAGCCAGCCCTTGGGGCTTGGTCTCTGAGGACTGGTGTTTACCCTGGAGGTTGGGATTCTGTGTACATTATGGGAAGAGTCAGGCTTGTGTGTGTTTTAAGAGTAAGGGAGGTCAAGGTTGGATGTGTTGGGGAGGGGATTAATGGCTTATGTGCATTGGGTGAGAGGGTTAGAGAGTTTAGTGTGTTTTGGGAGAATCAAATCTGGAGCTGGGAGGTGTCAGCTTCTTGGCTGCTGAGGCTGGGAGGGGGTATGACATAGGGCACAGAGCAGTTAAAGAACATAGTCTTGGCTCGGTGCCTGTGGCTCAAGTGGCTAAGGCACCAGCCACATACACCTAAGGTGGCAGGTTCGAATCCAGCCTGGGCCTGCCAAACAACAATGATGGCTGCAACCAAAAAATAGCCGGGCGTTGTGGCGGGTGCCTGTGGTCCCAGCTACTTGGGAGGTGGAGGCAGGAAACTTGCTTGAGCCCAGGAGTTGGAGGTTGCTGTGAGTTGTGATGCCATGGCACTCTACCCAAGGGGAAAGCTTGAGGCTCTGTCTCAAAAAAAAAAAGAACATAGTCTTCGGTTTGTGTTGTGCTTGGGAAGGAAGCATCTATTACCACTCTTGTAGGCTGGAGAGGAGAATTAATCTGCCTTTTTTGTTGCTCACCCTGGGAATTCCACCAGCAAAGAGGTCTGAGTGGGGGCTGTGGGATAGGCTTCACCGTTAAAACTTGGAACTTTGTGCCAGTTTCTAGGTCCTGACAACCTATCTGAGCATGTTTCATCATCTGTAAAACAAGGATATTAAACCAAAATCCACCTTAGAGGGGTGTGAATTAGGCAAGATCATTGACTGATCACTTAGCTCCCTGCCTTACATAAGACCTGCTGTCTTTGGACCTAGGCCTTTTGTAAGTAGGAGCTGGAGAGAATGGGATGCTAACGTCTGTAGAGCTCTCACTGTGTGTCAAGGGCTTTAACCTGCGTTTTACAAATCTTAAACCCTATAATCCTGGGAGAGAGACATCCTCATTTACAGAGAAAACAGTGCTGTGGGAGATTAAGGTACTTCGGAATTGGACCTATAAGATTGCAAAGCTGGGCTGTTATCTACCATCCAGATAGGCAGGTTTGGGAGAGTATTGTGGGGCATGCTCAAGGGTGTAGGGAGCGGATGGGAAGTAGAGGGTTAGTGCCAATGTTGAACCCCCTCCCCCATTGCTGAGGTCCTACCTTGTCTTAAAACCTCTAGCCTTCCCCCAGTAGAGGGCGTAGGGAAGGCACCTCACCCCAAGCTATGCCTCCTCCGCTCAGTTTTTGGATCCTCAAGACTGGAAGGAAAGAGAGATAAGAGGCCTGGGCCAGATCTCCATCCTGTCCTGGATGCTGTGGATACAATCTGTTCACATCCATTCCCACCCCCAAATCTGCCCGCTGCAGCCCATGGTGAGTTTGCAGAACTCAATGGGTGCCCTCCCCCCATCTTCAGACTGACACTGAAGGAACAGAGTGTAAAAGCCACAGTTCTGATTCTTATTTTGTTTCAATTTGTGGGTGGGAGAAGGGAAGTTGGAAGCAATCGATAGGAGCCAGGAATGGGTGCCCCAAAAGGGTGGCTCCAGATTTCTAGTCCACATGTTTGCTGTGTGTGTCTAGAGATTGGGAAATGGCCCAAGGGTCTGGGTGAGCCCTGCAGGAGACAGAGAGGAGGGGGTGTGCACTTCTCTTCTTTCCTCTGCCGATTCCTTCCCTTTGCAGTCTGTGCATCCTCCCTCTCTCCCCTTTTTCCACTCTTTCCCTGGACAATAGGAGGAACAGCCCAGGGGGAGGAATACTCCCTAGCAGTGCCTTTCTTGCAGTCCAAAATGTAGAGTCAGCCAAAAGACTATTACTTGGGGTTTTAAATGAAAATCTCTGGTCCCTCACCTTTTATCTCCCAGCAAAGACAATACATAAGCCCTCACAGGGCAGGATCCATGCATGGACTGGGGTTAGAGACCCAGGAAAGGAAGCCTATCCTCCTCTGGACAAAATATACATAAATAAATTTCTAGGAGCATAAGAAAAGTGTGCAGAGATGTATCCATCAGCATCTCAATTAGAAACACTCAAATTAGGATAATTAAAGGGAAATTTATCTTAAAAGAGGAGGGCAGGATATAGGGAACCACCAGGAAAAACACATTGACTCTTGGGCAAATCAGGGCCAATGCATTGTGTCCCTCCTCAGGTTGTGTGCCCATGGAGCTGTGTCAGTGCAGGCCGTGACTGCCCTTTGTAGCGGGTAGTGTCTGCAGGAAGAGGAAGTGGTTCCCTTCTTTAAATCATTTTGGGGTGGTGCCTTCCTTCTCCACCTTCTTCATGGAGTTGGACCATAGTCAGTTAGTTGGTTCTCTCAGGGTAGACTGGAGGCCACTCAGTCCTAGATAGGCAAGAAATAAAGACTCTTCCTTCTCCAGTTGACTTCTGGGTTGACGGAAATCTCAGCCAGCCCACAGACCAAGAGCCCCACCATGGGCAGAAGTCTTAAGGCCTTTCCTGTGAAGCCTTTAGGAATGGGGTGAAGCCGCACATTGTCTTGGGGAAAGGCCCCCCTGTACTGGGACCCACTGTCTACCTGGCATTTGCCTCATGATTTCCTGTTTGTTATCCCCTCCAAATGGGGTTGGGGACAGGAGGGTACCCTTCTTGGCATAAGTAGGGGCCAGTTCAGCCTACACCTGCTGAGGGCTTACTAAGCACAAGTCCTGAGTAGCCACACTGGAATAAAGATGAGCAGGACAGAGCCTCAAGCCTGTAGACAGCTGCCACTGGAGGTCTCCCAACCCCAGCTACTGGTCTGAATTTTTCCTTTTTCCCTCTGTTCCCACTGCCCCAGGACACTGGGTTCTGCTCTGCCCTGTCCTGTGACCTTGCTTTTGCTTAAAACAGGCCTCTTCAGCTTTTCTCTAGCTCCAGAAATCCTATGCATCCTTTAAGGAACATTTTTTTTGCAGTTTTTGGCCGAGGCTGGGTCTGAACCTGCCACCTCGGCAGCACTCTACTCCTCTGAGCCACAGGCGCCGCCATCAAGGAACATCTTCAATGCCACCTCTGCCCAGAAACCTTCACAGGTGTTCTCCCTTCCTTACCACATTCTCCCTCCCGCCTTAGAATGCCTATGAGTATTCATTAATTCATACATACATACATATAAACAACACTCATCCCTCTACCAGGGTGTTACTTCTCTGATATTCCTGCCATGAGCTGTAATCATTTGGGAGATCTTTTCCTGACCACAAGGTCTTTGATGGCAGGGACAGACTCTCAGCACCCCTCAGACTCGCTTAGCACCTTGAAGCTGTAAGCAAAGAACATAGAACATAAATGGTGCCTAGGAGCTACATCATTTGAGAGGAAGGATACCAAAAACATGGAAACACTCTGTCCTTCCTCTTCCCCAGTGGTCCTATCCATTGCCAAGACTTGCAAATCTGCCCCAGACCATTCCATCTTGTAGCCCTGACTTTACTTTGGAGCCCCACACCTTCTTCTGCAATAGCCCAGTGGATTTCTCTACTTTGCAATCTCAGGAACTTCACTGTTGCATAAGCTACACACCAGAGAGTCCTCTTTGCTCCCTTCTTTCCCATCCCCCCATTGATTCTACCTCTGAAATACCTGGTGAGGCCAGGCATAGCGGCTCACATGTTAAGGGGAAGGACTGCTTGAGCTGAGAAGCCTGTTTACAGTGAGCTGTGATTATACCACTGTACTCCAGCTTGGGTGACACAGCAAGACCCAGTGTCTTAAAAAAAAAAATCTGGTAGGCTGGGTGTGGTGGCTCATGCCTGTAATCCTAGGCACTTGGGAGGCTGAGGCGGATAGAATGCCTGAGCTCATAAGTTCAAAACCAGCCTGAGCCAGAACAAGACTCTGTCTTTAAAAAATAGCCAGACACTGTGGCGGGCGCCTGTAGCTCCAGCTACTTGGGAGGCTGAGGCAAGAGAATCTCTTGAACCCCAAAAGTTTGAGCTTGCTATGAGCTGTGATGCCACAGCACTGTACGAAGGGTGACAAAGTAAGACTGTCTCAAAAAAACCCAAAACAAAACAAAAAACTGGAGAATCTAATTTCCTCTCTTCATTAGCACTGCCAGTGTTTTAGGCTAAGCCACCATACTGCTACAATGGCTCTAAGGAGTGGTTTTGGTTTTCAACCTGTGGGTCACGACCCCTTTGTAACAATGAAAATACATCCTGCATATCAGATATTTACATTATGATTCATAACAGTAGCCAAATTATAGTTATGAAGTAGCAACTACAGTAATTTTATGGTTGGGGGTCACCACAACATGAGGAACTGTATTATTATTATTTTTTTTGAGATGGAGCCTCAAGCTGTCGCCCTGGGTAGAGTGCCATGGTGTCACAACTCACAGCAACTTCCAACTCCTTGGCTCCAGCAATTCTCTTGCCTCCACCTCCCAAGTAGCTGGGACTATAGACGCCTGCCACAACGACCGACTATTATTTTTTGGTTGCAGCCATCATTGTTGTTTGGCGGGCGGGATTTGAACCAGCTCAGGTGTAGGTGGCTGGCGCCTTAGCGGCTTGAGCCACAGGTCCCGAGCCGAGGAACTGTATTAAAGGGTCGTGGCATTAGGAAGGTTGAGAACCACTGCAACGAGGTCTTTCTTGTCTTCCTATAATTCATTCCTCACACTGCCGCTGGAAAGATCTTTTGCACTGTAAATCAGATCTTGCCTCTCCCTTTTTTTTTTTTTTTTTGGCCGGGGTTAGGTTTGAACCTCGCCACCTATGGCATATGGGGCCCGTGCCCTACTCCTTTGAGACACAGGCACCGCCCTGCTTGGTCTGTTTTTATGGCTTCTCCTTGCATTTAGGATAAAATCCAAAAGCCTTATTGAAACCTGCCTGGCGTGGCTTTGTCCACCTCTCCAGTCCGGGCTTGTGTACCTTTCCCTTTTGACTTTCATTGCTCTCTCTTTCCTAGTCTTCCTTCAGTTCCTTGAACGAGTTCACCAACTTTTATAACTCTAGTATCTTCGCATAGGCCCAGTAAAAGAGCCTGTGCATGTAAATTTCCATCCCTACCTTTTGGAGAGCAGAGTAGGATACCCCCTCGTCCGGGGGTATCCCCTCTTCCAGGGACCTTTACCCAAGCTAGGCCTTCCTGCCAATGAAACAGGCACCCCGAGGGCTTCCAGGATGAAGTGGTCAGCTGTGCGGCATCAGCCCCTCTTGATCTCTCCAGGGCTGGACTGCACAGCAGGGGCCGATCTTGGTTCCGCAGCTGGGAGACACCTTGGGCGGGGCTTTGCTCACCGGAAGCACGCGGAGCGTGGGGAGGAGAGCCCCCTCTACTTGTGTGTTGTGCCTACGGCACCAGCGCCGCCGCGTCGGGTTCCGGCTGCCGGAGTCACACATGATGTCACAGACAATGACACAAGCCGGGTGTCTCATTCCGACACAGCGCCCAAGCTGCACAATGTCACACCCAGGACACCTAGCACGCCGCATGTGTGGCGCTAACACTTGGCCACACGAGCCCCAGCCCTACGCTTCCTGCGGCCGCTCTCCGCGTGTCCGTGAGAGCTGGCCCAGCCGGGTCGGGCATGGGGCCGGCGGGCGAGCCCCACGGGCTGGCTGGCGAGCGGGTGATGTCACGAGCAGCGGTGGGTGGGTCACCCGGAGGTGAGGCGCCGCCAGGCGAGTTCAGAGAGAGTTCAGCCGCATTGCATTAGGCAAATGAGGTCCGGCCTGGGCGGGGGTGTGTGCTAAGGGGAGGACACCGGGACCACCCCCCTCCTCCCCGACACAACGCCTCCCCCAGCCGCGGCTTCTCTCGGGTAGGGATTGACCAAACCACGGGGGAGGCTGGGAACCGGAACTGGGATGGGGGAAGGCGCCCGCCCCTCTTCCGTCCTGGCCTGCGCCCGCAGCCCCCTCCTCTCCTCGTACCCTGCCTTGGTCTGTACTTTGCGGGCTCCTTCTCTGGTGCCTTTCTCCTTCCTTCTCCTGTTTTCTCCCCTTTCGCAGGCTCCCCCGACTCGCTTGTGCACATGCCACCTCTCTCTCTTGGTTCCTAGCGTTTCGCCCAGACCCGCGGGGAATGGGTTAAGCCAGGGGCGGTGCCTGGACAGGGCGGGGTGGAGAAAGGGGGCTGGGACCCACAGGGGAGGGGGGCGCGTGGGGGTGGGGGTGGGGGCCGCGGCGCGCACTACCGGAGACCCAGCGAGCGGCCGGCTGTCCCGGGCCTGGCGGGGGCGGAGCCGCGCGGGGTCCCCACCCCCACCCGGAATCCTCGCCCGGGAGAAGCCCGGGAGCCCCGGCGGGGAGAAGGAAGTGCTAGTCGACCCACCTCCCCGCCCTGCGCTGATTCCGCCCCCGGCCTCCGGACTTGGGGAGCCGCCGGACTCTGCCTAGACACCATGAGATTCGAGACTGGAGCCCCCTCGAGGTGAAGGCGCTGAGTGCCCGGGTCCTGCCAGTCGTTATTTGGAAAAGCCGAGGGACACCCCGCACCCCAGCACACGCAACTTCCCCGCTTTTCACCTGGACTGGCGGAGCGGCCGGCGGACTTAGACGCGGGGACTTCAGGGCACCCTGCCCTGGTTGCCAGTCGGAGCGAGGGGACGTCTCCTCGCCCCCAGCTGCTCCACTCAGATGGCGCCTCCGGCTGAGTGAGGGGGCAGCGCTCAGGACTTCCCCGCCTGGACTTCTTGCCTTCGCGGGGAAAGATGTACGAGAGTGTGGAAGTGGGGGGACTCACCCCCACCCCTAACCCCTTCCTAGTGGTGGATTTTTATAATCAGAACCGGGCCTGTTTGCTCCCGGAAAAGGGGCTACCCGCCCCGGGTCCCTACTCCACCCCGCTCCGGACTCCGCTTTGGAATGGCTCAAACCACTGTACGTACCGGCCTCTGCCTCTTGTTGTAAGGGTCAGGGTGGGCGGTGAGGATTCTATTCTCACCCCCGGGATGCGAGCCCGGGGGCATGCTTTTGGGGGGAGTGTCTTATCTCTTAACTCTTCGTTTAGCCCTCGTATCTCTTCCTGCAACTTGAGTGCCTTTGATGGACAATTACCACGGCCTCCCCTTCAGTAACCCTGGGTGTTGCTTCTGTTGTATGAGGGCTGAGGGACTTTGAGGTTCCTTCTTTCAGGAAACATCCTTTCGTCTCTTCTTCCACTTCTTGGTCCAGGGAAAGTGAAGCTCAAGCCCATTACTCCCAATGTGTATCTTCTTGGAATCCAATAGCTTTACAGCAGGCAGGAGGGTGGGGTAAAGGTCTTGTCTGGGGGCTTCTCTGCTCAGAGGAGGAAGGGGCTCCTCCAAAGATCTCACTCCTGCCAAAGACTGAGGGAGAGACACCCCTTCTGTGTGCCAGCTCCTGCCCCCAGCCCCTGTGTCACTAGAGTGGGTACCAGGGAGGTGTTCTTCAATGTTGACAGTGGGATGTGGTAGAAAGGGGCAATTCCCTCAGATACCTGGCTGCCATCCTCACCCCACCCTTAATATCATGGGAAGGGGCACTTGGTCCATCTTAGGATTGTCCTGGCCTCAGACATTTGGCAGGCATCTTTGAGGCTTCTTTGAGGCTTCTGTTCCCAGGAATGGAAGAGAGAAGTTGCTCTGGTGGGAAGAATTCCTCTCCTTCTAATTTTAATGTTTTGATCTCTGGGGGATGACTTTGTTTTTTGTGGGGCTGGGGCTGCTTTGGAAATGAGGACTATGTCCCCTCCCAACCCTGCCACTGAGTGCTTTTGTTACCCTGCCTTCACTTGGTGATAGGGCCAGGTCCTGGATCATCCCTTCCTAAGAGGGGTGCTGATAAGAACTGTAGCATCTTAGCAGCCTGGTCACCTTTTCTTCTTGTTGCTCCCTGCCTCTGTTCAGGGTCCTCTGGGAGGGAGGGGCTCTGTGCACATTTAGGTGCTGTTAGCACACAGGGTGCACACCTGGGCATATTGGTGCCCAGCTATAAGACAGTGTACACTGGGTGAGCGGGAGCAGGCACTGAGGAGTTATTGTTGGGTGGCTGGGGTGTCTTTGCCTATGTGGCTCACTTCTGGGCTCTGCTCTTACCTGGAGGTTCTCCCACCTTCTTGACCTGCTGCCTTCCTCCTCCCTGCCAGGGAGAAGAGTGGAGTGGGTCTCTAGGAGCCTGGCAGATTGGAGAAGATTTTGAAAGGCAAAGGATTTACCTCACCCAAAGCCCTTCTTGCTCAGAGAGACCTGAGGTGGACGGATAGCCCACCTCTGCCCTCCCAGAGCTGCCTCAACACCAGCCTTTCCTATTGTCCTGTCCCCTGACCTTTACCCCTGGGACTGAATCTGTGTTCGGCTACAAACATGGGAGGGAGGGTGTGAGCAATCAGCCATTGACTTTGGGGAAAAAAAGAGACTAAGAGGGTGACATCAGGACCCTCTTTCCCATTCTCCCAGTGCTGGAAGAAGCCCCCTGCCCTTCAATGGACTAATTGAGGCAGGGCTGCCAGGGTTACCCCTGCCACTGCCTTGTCCACTTTCTCCAGAGGTCTAGAGGGAGGGAATCTGGGATCTGAGACCTTGGTTCTAGTCCTGTCTTTTCTTTAGCCCATGGGGCTTTTCTTGGCTCTGAACTGGAGGGGGAGAAGGATCAGAGTCTGACTGGCAGTGGATTTCATGTGCACTGCTTGCCCCAAACCACTGGACATGGGGAAGTGGAGACTTATTCCCCACCCAGTCTGGGGTAGTGTAGACCTAAAGGCCTCAGCTCCCACTTCTGGTAAATAGGGTTGAGAGTGTGTGTATATGTTGGAGTGTCAGTGGATGCAGAACCCAAGGCTGTGGGTTGGAAGTGACAGGGATGTGGGGATTGCCCTGATGCACAGAAGGACCTGGAGTCTGAGGGGTGTGACTACACCATGTCTAGAGGATGTGGGCCCAATGTCACTACCTTGCAAAGAAACCCTTAGTGTGTGGAGGTCCTCTGGTGACTGTACCCATCTTCTAGCCCCCTCTTGGTAAATTCTCCACTCCCCCCTCACCTCCAAGGTGGGAAGAGAGCAGTTGGCTATGGGAGGAGGTGGTCTCTTAGGTCCTGCAGGGCTCTGGGGACCATGCCTCCCTTCCCAGAGCCCCTGTTTGGTGCATTAGAGGACAAGGGGTGCACAGGATGTGGCTCCCCATCTGTCCCCCACCAGTCTCTGCTGCTCACGCCTCCGCCTGCTCCCAGACGTCCAAGAATGTGAAGCACGTGGATGCCCATAGTGGGGGGAGGGGAAGAGATGCTTATCAGGCCGGCTGGTCTAGCGGCCTTCTTCCACAACCTGCAGACTGCTGTCCTACACCCAGAGCCACCTTCACCACCTCAGAAGAGGAAGGGCTGTATGGAGGGCCTTGCTCCCCTTCCCCAACGGTCCCTAGGGTTTGTGAGGGGAGCTGCAGAGGAGCGGGCGCCAGCTGGATTGGGAGGGGAGCACTGGCTCAGGGCCCAGCTGATTTCCTGCTGATCTCCTCCAGGAAACCGGCCCCTTGTGCGAGCCTGCAAACGGCTCAGGGGTGTGGGGAATCCAGAATGCTCTTTGTACCCGCCGGACCAGGATGGGGGAGCAAGGGAGGGGCACCCTGGCAGCATTGGTGGGAGGGGACGCCTGGCTTCCTGGGCAGGTTCCAGCCCTCCACCAAGCCGGCACTAGAACTTTGAGCTGAGAAGGTGTGGTTCTTCTGTAGCCTGAGTCCTGCAGGATGAAGAGAGATTGTGGGCTGGGGCCTCTGGGGTGAGGTTATGGGGGGTTGCACTAGGGCAGTCCCTCCCCCTCCACCTGTATGTCCTAACTTGTAGAGGCTGGAGTCCCCCAAGCCTTTGCTTTGGTCTTTCTACCTCAGCCCCCTAGGCTCCTGGCTAGAGGCCTGGAGAGGTGGGGATTGGGCCTCAAGCCCTGGGTTCAAAGGGCAGAGCAGGAAACCTCAGAGCTGGGTTACCTGGGTGATAGGTGGGGATGTGGTAGGGGAATAGACTATGTTATGGCCTGAAAGGCAGCCAGCACTATGGGGTGGGCTGAAAAGAGGCCTCACCCAGCCCAAACTGTAGCCCTTGCCTCAGGTCATCTCTCCTCTCCTGCCAAAATATAATTTTAAAAAGCACATTTTTTCAGTTCTATAAACACTCTCTGGATTTTGCCTTGGTTCCAAATTTCAGTAGGTCTTTGCCCCTCTACTCTATCCCTGGCCTTAGAGCTGTTGTCCCTTATCCAGGTATCACTGTGTCTCCCCATGCCCCATCTACCTGCCCTCCACTCCACTCTGTACCCCAAAGTGCCTTCAGTCCGTGCTCCCCCTCCACTCTGGTTCATTTTAGGGGTGGGGCCTTGGGAGAGGCAGGGCCTGAGGCATAGGGTGGATAGGAGGGAAGGAGAGGTCAAAGCCTTCTTCCTTTGCTTGTTGGACTGCCCAGCCGAAGTCCCCCATCCTTACCACACCCCCTTGTCCTTGACATCCCCCTACCAGTCTGGATTGTCTATTGTTACTGCTTTTACATCTTGGAAAAAGTTAGCACAACAAAGGGCTCCTTTGTCGGCTTGTCCCCCTCTGCCTCCCTGCCTCACCCAGGCCCCTCAATCCCCACCCCCCCCAGCAGCTGTTCTCTGGCTTCTCAGCCTGTCTCATTTGCTTGTCTGGCCTGGGGAGAATGAGGTGGGGAAAAACCACCTTATGCTCTGTCTGGCCAGGGCAGTTGTGTTTGGGGGAGGTCAGTGAAGAGGCTGCTGGACTGTTAGCAGTGTGGACATTGCTGGTCCCTTTGCTTCAAGCTGATTTCTGGGCAGGGAAGGAGACATGGGGCTTCAGCAGTGCTGGCCAGCTAGGCTGACCAGGGAAGTGGTGCCTAGGCCCTACTAAGAGCCAGGAAAGTCCTGCCAACGTTGTTGGCCTGGTTCCCTGTCATCAGCCGCCTGGCAGCCCTGGTGTGCCTACAGGTGAGGAAGAGGGTGGTAGCACAGCGTCCGGCCCCAGTGTGCCCATACTTAACTTCCTCTGTGTCTGGACGTGGAGGCCATGTGACCCATAGCTGTAAGGTGCTTGAGTCAGGAAAATGCCAGAACCTCACATGCTGGAGTTGGGGTAGGGTGAAGTAGGATTCTGAGGTGTGGGAGTGAACATGGTAAGAGCTCTGCAAGATGCCATATGGCTCCTTGGGAATTTGGGTTTGCCTTGGTCAGAGTTCTTATCTAGCACTCTACACCCCCAGCTGTGCAGGCTTTGAGCACAGACAGCTCCCACCCAGCCTGGCCCCATACCCTTGGGGTGATGGGCATGGAGCCAGGCCCTGGGGAGGTTTTGGGCAATAGGGGCTGCCCCTGTAGCTGGGTCACCCCTCCTGGCTGCCCTCTTGGAACTGAATAGCAGGGGGGAGGGGATAGTAACCCGGACATAGTGTTGAGGACAGACAGACAGAGTATTGATGGGAACAGACCCCCCTTTGTCATGCTGTCCCCCTCCAGACAGGGATGCCCAGAATGATGGGTTTCTGGGGCCCTGGAGGCTCTCCTCTTTGTGTCCAGAGGGTCCCTCTACCTATCCCAGGGAGTTCTTGCCTGCTGTGCCCCAACATTTGTGACTCTTCTTTACACACCCTGCCTTGGGTCCCCAGCCAGGGGATTGTTTAGGTGGAGGAGGGGCTGTGGCTGCAGGCAGAAGGGGGAGCGGAAGCAGGGTGGTGGGGGAGTGGCCAGCTTTGAATATCCTGTTGACCCCAGTTTCCTCTGCCCCTAGCCTGTGTCCTCTTCCCTCCTCTTCAAGCCTTAACTCCTTCTTAACTTGGGGGAGAAAGGGGGCCCAGCCTCCAAGGGGCAGGGCTTTAGAATCAAGCTGACTCCCACCCCAAACTCCCCAGGTATAGTCATGGCATATGTACAAATCTGATGGTGTATAGTCTGGTCTTTATGGCTTTGAAAGTGGGGGTCCTGGAGAGACAAGAGTGGTGGGGTGCTTCCGGCTCCATTGGCAGCCTCCTCCCTAGTCTGGGTGGGGAGTCCCTGCTTTTCTGAGACACCACTGTTTCACAGTTTGAATCCTGCCAGCAAGGGGGAGGCTGGGAGAGGCTCTTGGGGGAGACCATGAGGCAGGGTGGGGCACAGTATTAAGGATGGCGACCTGGGTCTCTAACTTCCCGTCCCCTTTTCTTTCTCTAGCTATTGAGACCCAGAGCAGCAGTTCCGAAGAGATAGTGCCCAGCCCACCCTCACCACCCCCTCTCCCCCGCATCTACAAGCCTTGCTTTGTCTGTCAAGACAAATCCTCAGGCTACCACTATGGGGTCAGCGCCTGTGAGGGTTGCAAGGTGAGTTGAGGGAGTTGTTGGGAAAGGCATTCTTGATTGGGTACATGGGATGTCCCCACTTCCATTTCCTGGGAGTATATGGTTGGAGGTAGCTGGAAGTCCCTGATGCTTCTGCTCTTATTTCTGTGTGGAAACCTTGGAGGAGGAGGGGATGCCTATAGCAGAACCTCCCCCATAGATAAGCAGGGCTTTCCCAAACCAGAGGTGCCCTTCTGCCTCATCTCCTTTCCCTGTCTCCATTCTCCAGCTGGCAGGGCCTACACCCACTCTGCCACCACTGCCCAGGTTGCCATGGTGAGCTGGCTGCTGCTGGCTCTTGGCTGGGGACCCAAGAGGCCTGCCCCTGGCGGTCCTACCTGAACCTCATCATGGCACCCTGGCAGGAGGCAGTTAGGGGCAGGCACCCTGCCTTGACCCTCCCCTTCAGGTGCTCAGGCTGTGGGCTCCCCAATGTCTGGCTGGATTCCCTCACCCTTAGGTTAGGCTCCAGGGTGCAGATAGAGCTATACCTCCTCAGCAGCTCTGGGCCTGGCTTCTCCTCCACCCCAAGGGCTTAAGCTTCTGTAGTGGTTTCTTCCTTTAGCAGTTGGGGCTCAGAAGAGGCACAGCTTTGGGACTTGGGGCTCTGGGTTCCCTCTTAGCCTAGAGTGGCTATCCCCAGGTGTGGGACAAAGGTCAAGGGCAAACCACAAGGCCCCAGACTGTCTGTCTGTATCCTGTCTGGCTGTTCCTGCCTGTATCTCTGGTTAGCCTGTATGAAGAACCCCTGACCAGCCTGGCTCTGTCTCTGGGATCTGTCAGTGCACATCTGTCTGGTTGCTGAATGTGTGTCTTTCTTCCTTGCCCGAGTTTGTGTGAGTGTACATGTGCACCTCCATCTCTCTGGCCAGCTTGTGTGTCTGTCTTCTTGGCCTCCTGCTTGTCTTCTCTTCCTGTGTTCCAAGTTCAAGGCTGTAGGTTCTAAGCCTTTGGCTCTCTCCTGTGTAGCCCCATACCGTCCTACTCCTGATTTATGACCAGCCCTCAGGTCCTTTTCCCTAGAACAGAGGAGTTAGGTAGATGGGTGTAGGGTAGAAGACTCCCGTCCCCCCCTGCAGTCTTGCAGCCTTGAGGCGGGTGCTGGGGTTCTCCTGAGGGGTATCCTTTTAGGTGAATCATTCTCTCCATCTTTTCTGGCCTACTTGGGTCGGTGTTGGGTAAAGACTTGGGGGCAGCAGCTGGTCTGGCCCTCTCCCCACTAAGTGGGACCACTGGGTGTGGATGACCTGACTCCCTCCCCTCTATTCCCAGGGCTTCTTCCGCCGCAGCATCCAGAAGAACATGGTGTACACGTGTCACCGGGACAAGAACTGCATCATCAACAAAGTGACCCGGAATCGCTGCCAGTATTGCCGGCTGCAGAAGTGCTTTGAAGTGGGCATGTCCAAGGAGTGTGAGTGCTGTGGGGCCGGAGGTGCTCCCATGGCCCAGGGAGCAGGGCTTGGTGGATGTGTGCACACACGTGAGCGTGCCTGCTGTGGTGTGCAGGCTTATAGTTAAGGTGATTTGTGCATGGCTGCAGGGACCTGTCTGGCCATGTCTGTGGTGTGCAGATCGATGCTTAGGTATGGTGCACGCATAGGTGTTCCTGTTTATGCTTGTCTGGCTGTGTGAGCTTGCACATGTGTGCATGTGTATCTCCTCCCTGGATGGCTTTCTGCCAGACCCTGGGTGGCTCAGGGCTGGGGCTCAGAGGCATACTTGAGCCCCTTCTGATTGTGTGTCTCAGTGGAGGGGTCTGAATTCTGGGGTCCTAGGTTGGGATTTATATGTGTTAGAGAGCTGGGGTGCTGGCACAAGGATCCAGAGCCATTTTCTGGTTAAGCCTAGAACCAGGAGTTAGAAGAGTGAATTGAGACTTCTCAGATCCTACAAGAATGGGGGTTTCCAGTTCGGGCTCAGCTGAGGCCTGAGGAAGGAAGGGAGGGAAAAGCTGGACAGGGAGACCCTCTTGTGTTGAATCATGGGTGTTGCCGTGGTGACCGGTGATTGATGATGTCAGAGATAAATGACGCTGACAGACGCCTCCTTGTCTGCATGGCCGTTGCCATGGTGCCTGAGCTTTGGGGGATGGGATGGGGGAGGGGGCTGCAGGACCCCCCCCCAGCCCTTTGTGGGGAGGGAGCATGGGGGAGTGATGGTTCTGACTCATGCTTGAAGAGCCTCAGAAAGGAATGGAAGGGCTCTGAGTATCCTGCTGCAGGAGGTTGGAAGGTTCCTTGCCCTGAGCCCAGAAAGTGGTGGCTCCCCACTGCAGAGTGAGTGGCAACTTAGGACCCACAGGCCTGGAACCCTTTGCATAAGGGCTGTCCCCTCCTCCTCCCTCTGTTAGTGCCACCTTCTCTGTCAGAAAGACCAGGGTGGGGACCTCCACTCCCTCCCACCACCAGCTCCCCCTCCCCTGGCTCCTCTGTGCCCTGGAGCTGAGCAGCTGCCATTTCAATAGAATTAAAGCTTCCGAATGATAAACGTCTTGTCACAGCTGCAATTTTCTCTTCCCAAATTATCCCCCCACTCTCCCTCTCCCTCTCCCTCCTCTCCCCTGCACTTTATTGAATTTGCAGAATCGACATGAGTGATCTCCAAATTATGCCAGCTACCCCCTTCCCTGTCCCCTCCCCCACCCTCTCTTCCTCCGGAGTCAGCAGCAGCCACCACTGGCCCTGTGAGTGATTGTGTGTCTGGGATAATCGGCTGGTAACGACCCCATCGCTTCTTTAAAGCTGAGTGGTGTGTGCGGCTCAGCGCCCCTGGTGATTTGTCAGCTCCCCAGCTAATGGGCCGAGAGATTCTCCCTGCCGGGTCCCCCACTCTTTGGCTGGGGAGCCTGCTTCCTGCGTGCCCAAGGAGCTGCTCAGAGCCAGTCCCAGGGACCCCCAGGGAGACTGCTGCCTGGATGACTGAGTGGAGGTGGGAGCAGGTCCTTTCTGGGGGCAGGAGGCAGAGCACAAAGGAGAGTGTCACACACCTGGAGTGTGGGCTGGTGTAGATGCGTGGGGGGCGGCACTACAGCTGGCCACCGGGGTGTGTGCCAGGCCACAGCTGTGGTCATGGGTCCTCTAGGCAGAACTTTGTGTGTGGGCTGGGTAGGCATGGAGGGCTGGAACATGTGGCTGCGTTCTGTCTGCTCATGCATATGTGTGTATGTGTGTATGTGTGCACGCATGTGCTTACCAGCTGGGGTGACCATCTTAGTAGCTAGTAGCTGGCAGTTCTCTGGTGGGAAGAGCTCAGGCTGGGGATGGACAGAGAGCTGCCCACTAACTGCCTTTCTGTCTCCCCCAGCTGTGAGGAACGACCGAAACAAGAAGAAGAAGGAGGTGCCCAAGCCCGAGTGCTCTGAGAGCTACACACTGACACCGGAGGTGGGGGAGCTCATCGAGAAGGTGCGCAAAGCACACCAGGAGACCTTCCCTGCCCTCTGCCAGCTGGGCAAATACACTACGGTAAGGCTTCCCACTGCTGGGTAGGGGGGTGTGCCCAATGCCACAGGGCCAGGATAAGCCCTTTCCAAGACACCCCTTCTGCCAGGCGTTCCGTCCTCAGCCTTGGCTGGGCGTCCGCATCCTTCCCTTTCCCTTCATCTCCCTCCTCCTACTTCCTCCTCCCAAGGAGCTCTCAGGAAGTGAAGGCCGGCTAGAGGGCAGGCTTGTGGGGGCTGGCAGAGCCAGGCTGAGAAGGGGTGCTGCGGAGGAGAAGGCCCTCACTCTCCTCCCTCCCTCAGAACAACAGTTCAGAACAACGTGTCTCTTTGGACATTGACCTCTGGGACAAGTTCAGTGAACTCTCCACCAAGTGCATCATTAAGACTGTGGAGTTTGCCAAGCAACTGCCCGGCTTCACCACCCTCACCATTGCTGATCAGATCACTCTCCTCAAGGCTGCCTGCCTGGACATCCTGGTGAGGGTCTGCACCCTGCCCCCTGGGCACTGCCCCTGTGTCCTTGGTGGATGTCTTTCCAGCCACATAGCCACCCTCCTAAATGAGCACCTGGAATTGGTCTGTCCAAATGTCCACTGCCCACATAGCCACCTTTCCCTTCCCCATATGTCCACTTGTCCATCTGTCCACTTGTCTACCTGTCCACTGTGCCACTCAGCAACCAGGTGTGCATGATTCACTCGTTCTCCTGAACGTGGGTCATCCACCCTTTCTCCATCTGCCCAGTGAATTTCTAACCAGCCACCCATCCATGTATCCATTTATTCTGCAATAAAGATTCACCTCGGACCCTCTGTGGCTAGTTCTTGAGCTGGGTGTCAGGAACCCAGAGGTGAACACAAGACCATCCCCTCTTGAAAACCTTCCACGTAGTGGAGGCAACAGATAAATCAACAGAATTTGCAAAACTGTGATAAATGTTGGCTGGAGATGGGAGGAGGGCCATTGACTGCCTGGGTCCCAGGGAAGACATCCCAAAGGAAGTGGTGCCTTGGGGTTTATAGAAAGGGTGGGTGAGAGGGTATCTCTAACTTAGGAGCAGGAGGTGAAAAGCCTGCTGTTATGAGACCATGCTGGGTTCAGGGGGACTGCAGGGCATTTGGTCAGCCCATGGGTGAAATGAGCTGGAGGCAGGATGCAGGAGGTAGGGGATGGGGAGTAGGGAGAGGGGTAGGAACTGCCAAAGTGATGGCTGTTATCCTTGACTAGGCTCAGTCTGCCTGTTCCCTTTTGGCCACTGCAGGGTGGGGCACTTGAGATTTAACTGGGCTCTTGTTTCCTTGTATGATGTATCTGATTGAACGCTAAGGTGGGTAAGGGGGCAGGTGTAAGTGTGCTGCCAGCTGGGCAGCCTCCCATCCCCATCCCCCAGTTGCAGGAGGCACGGTCAGCACAACTCATTTCTTCAGCTCCTATTGTGTGCCCTATCCTGGGACCTATACTCAAAAGTCTGCCATGTTCCTTGTCTCCTAGAAATTCTAGTTCTTCTCTAAGTCCTCTTTGAGATGGCAGGGTGACCTAGACCTGCACCATCTAGTACAGTAGCCACTCACCACATGTGACTATTTAAATTAATTAAAATTAAACTCAATTCAATTTCTCAATTGCATTAGCCACATTTCAAGTTCTCAATACCCACACGTGGTCAGTGGCTACCATATTAGATGGTGCAGACAGAATCTTTCCATCATTGTAGAAAATTTATCAGACAGCACTGCTGGCTGCCCGCCAGGTGGTCCTTGGGGGAATGCTGATGCAGGAGTGCTCAGGGTGTCTGGGGCTTACTCCCTGAACTCATGCATCCTGTGCACCCAGATCCTGCGGATCTGTACTCGGTACACGCCCGAGCAGGATACAATGACCTTCTCGGATGGGCTGACCCTGAATCGGACCCAGATGCACAACGCAGGCTTCGGCCCCCTCACCGACTTGGTGTTTGCCTTCGCCAACCAGCTGCTGCCCTTGGAGATGGACGATGCTGAGACTGGGCTGCTCAGTGCCATCTGCCTCATCTGTGGAGGTGGGCAGGGCTGGGGCTGAGGCTGGGCCCAGGGTGGGGGATGCAACCCCTGGCTCTCAGAGGGGAAACCAAGGCCCAGAGGGCAGCATCTGGTCTGCAGCCACATAGCAGGGCAACAGCAGTGGGGGCCTGGGCTCTGGTTCAGGGGATTGAGTGGGGGCTTGAGGGTTAGACCACCTAAGTTCAACTTCTGGTGAGCTGTGTAACCTTGAGCAGGTTGCTAAACCTCTCTGAGCCTCTGTGTCTGTAAGGGCCAACAATGGCCTCTAACTCATGAAGTTGATGGGAGAATTAAGGTGGTAATATGCAGTAAATGTTAGTTGCCTCTATTATTTTATTTATTTATTTATTTTTTTAGAGACAGAGTCTCACTTTATTGCCCTCGGTAAAGTGCCGTGGTGTCGCACAGCTCACGGCAACCTACAACTCCTGGGCTTAGGCAATTCTCTTGCCTCAGCCTCCCGAGCCTCTATTATTTTATTATGATTTCTGCCACCTCAGGCTGGTTTCCAGAGTAATAGCAGGTGGAAGTGGGAGGCCTGAGAGTCCTTCCTCTGACTGAGGACAGCACAGCCTGCATTTGGGGGTTTCATCCCATTACCTGGGCTTTTAGGGAGGGGTTTGGGTAAAGCCTACCCCCAGTTCATCTTTGCCTACATTTAAGGGCTTCTGTCCCCACTGGCAGCTTAGAAACCCGTGTTCCTTGCCCTGTGAGGAGGCACCCAGCTGACAGCCCTCAGCTGTGGCCTGGGCAGGCGTGCCTCCTTGTGGCCAAGGCTGGGAATGCAACTGTGTTCCCAGCTTGGGAGGGGCAGCTGCTCAGGAGGTGGCTCTGCTTCCTCAGACCGGCAGGACCTGGAGCAGCCTGACAGGGTGGACATGCTACAGGAACCGCTGCTTGAGGCGCTAAAGGTCTACGTGCGGAAACGGAGGCCCAACCGCCCGCACATGTTCCCCAAGATGCTGATGAAGATCACAGACCTGCGGAGCATCAGTGCTAAGGGTGAGGCTCTGAAACTGGTGGGGTGCCAGGCCCTGAGCCCTGGCTCAGGACCCACTGTGTAGGCCCAGGCCAGGCCCCCCACATCCAAGCCAGTACCCCATGTCTTTGCCAGAGCAACACACCAATCACTTGAGCTGACAGTTCAGGCTACAGCTTTGGAACCAGACCTCATGGGTGTGTGTCTTTGAGTAAGTCACTCAAGAGATCTGAGCCTCAGTTTCCTGTCTGAGGGTAGGAGTGATGAATCATGTTCACAGAGGTATTGTAGGATAAGCCACAGTGGAGAGGAAGGGCCCAGTATCAAACCCATGCAGGCAATCTGACTGTGCAGTCTGAGTTCAGAACTTTCCCCATTGCCACAAGCCCTTGGACTTGAAGACTTAAGACAGTTGGCTTGGGGCTGGGCATGATGACTCACACATGTAATCCTAGCACTCTGGGAGGCTGAGGCAGGTAATTTGCTTGAGCTCAGGAGTTTGAGACCAGCCTGAGCAAGACAGCATCCCTACTAAAGATAGAAAAACTAGCTGGATGTTGTGGGTGCCTGGAGTTCTAGCTACTTAGGAGGCTGAGTCTGGAGGATTGTGTGAGCATAAGAGTTTGAGGTTGGCTCGGCGCCTATAGCTCAACCGGCTAAGGCACCAGCCACGTACACCTAAGGTGGCGGGTTTGAATCCCCAGCCTGGACCCGCCAAACAACAATGACGGCTGCAACCAAAAAAAAAAAGTAGCCGGGCGTTGTGGCGGGCGCCTGTAGTCCCAGCTACTTGGGAGGCGGAGGCAAGAGACTCGCTTGAGCCCAGGAGTTGGAGGTTGCTGTGAGCTGTAATGCCACGGCACTCTACCCAGGAGGACAGCTTGAGGCTCTGTCTCAAAAAAAAAAAAAA